>JAUPMG010105624.1:0-12162 GCA_031762675.1 Pachysandra terminalis | reverse complement strand
ACTAAACAGCCTTAGCATGCCCCTTTGTTGGGGGGGGGGGGGGTTCAAAGTTTATTCTTTTTCTTTTCTGAAAAAAAAAATGAAAAGATATAGAATTTGTGTGAAGTTGTGGAAGGGTAGAACAGGATTGACATGGTTTACTATAGGGAAGTACAGACGTGGTTGAAGAGGAAGGGGCACTTTATGTCTTTAGACAAAGCTACCCTCCTTATAGCGTGGAGGATATTCATTGCCCAATTTGAGCCAAAAATTAAGCCCAAGTTGGCCAGGCCAAACTTGTCGCCCTAATCAACACCAATGGCATTAATCATTAAAAGAAGAAAAGATCTCGGAGCTGGGTCAGGCTCCTTGTTGAAAGATTGTCAACCACAACATATTAGTGTATGAACTACATAGATGACCATGAAGGTAGCATCTAAAGTAAAATCAATATGGAACCTCAGGATTGGTAAGGTGTCCATGTGTGTGTGAGAGAGTGCCTGTGTGCATATAAGACATGCATGTTTTTGAAATTTTACAATCTGAAGTCTTGAATGGAAACCAAGACTCGTGTGTGATTGACCACCTGTGTGCAAATAAGCATGCCTGTTTTTGTACTTCAATAATCCGGAGTCTTGAATGGAATCCAAGATTCCATCACATTATGAAAAAATACCTACATTTCAATTTGTCTAATCCATATAATGTTTAAGTGAACTTGCCTAGCCTCATCATATTCTAAAAGCACGTAATCATAAGATTCATGTCAATGACTCAATAGGTGGCGAAGCATGATTTCACTTAACCTTCCAAAAAAAGCATGATTTCACTTACAGAAGTTGTTCAAGACGAGCTTTTCAAATAACTCAGGATGCATCATGTCCTCTGCTGAGATCTGAGAATTAAGCCATGATAAGACATAAGGAGGACGAGATGCAAGAGGATAAGCAGCAGCCAAAAGTGCCCCCAATGGAACAACTGGAACATTAAGAGCCTGTGCAGGATCTGCCTGCATGAGAAGTTAAATGAACATTAGCTTCTTAACAATTCTTTTTTCCATTTTTTGGCAGGCAAGCTTGTTGTTAATATGTTTGTAAGAAATTTCTCATGGGTTGACATCTCGACTTCAACCATTTGAATGATAAGAGCTAGCCACCAAAATCACAATGATGCTGCTGATGATAATAATTACAGTAATAATAACAGTTTTTTGGTTCTTATCAGCCTTTCTAGTTCTTATCTCCAGTAGAAAACAGGGGCAAGAGAAATCAAGGATTACAGACCAATCAGTTTGACAACCAATCTGTATAAGATTGTCAATAAGGTTTTGTCCCTAAGACTCAAAGAGGTATTGCCTTGGTGTCCAAAAGTCAAAGCGCTTTTATCAAAGATCGACTAGATTATGCAATGCAAATGAGTGTGCAGAAGAGCGAAAGAGATCTGGATTGGAAAGGATTGTGTGTAAATTCGGTCTTGAAAGGAATACAACCGCGTAGAATTTGATTCACTGACTTGACTTTGGAGTGGAAAGAATTTGGAAATTGATGGAAGGAATGGATGAGGGTTTGTTTGATGAATGTTTCTTTTTCCTCTATTTTTTGAATGGGTGTGTTAAAGGTCATTTTTCGAGAGGCATTAGGCAGGATGACCCAGTTCTCCCTTCTGTTCACCTTACCGAGTGAGGACCTTAGTCAAATTTAGTTAGAGATGAGGAGTTAGATTTAGTTAAGGGATTCCACATGGGGAACAGCATGAAATCTATTTCTCATCTCCAATTTGCTATCATCATGATACTCTTTTTTGAGGCATCTGAGATACAAGTCTATTGAACCAAATGTATATTCAGATGCTTTAGAATTGTTTCAGGTTTGGAAGTGAAGTCGAAGAAGAGTTGAGTATCCAAAATCTATGCGAATAGGGAGGAGCTCTGAGCAGCCTCTTATTTATTTGGGACTTCCACTAGGCGATAACTTGAGAACAGTGAGTTTTTGCGATTCGGCAATTGAAAAGGTAGAAAAAAAGCTCATTATTTGGAAATAATTTTTTTTGTCTTTTAGGGGTTGGATTACTGTAATTCAAACTTCTTTGGCCATCCTTATTATTTACTTCCTCTCCTTGTTTAGAGCCCCGAAAGCTTCTTTGGCCATCCATCTTACTTATTTCCTCTCCTAGTTTGAAGCCCCTCTCCTTGTTAATCCCGGGTTAGTGTAGCGATCTTTTGGCCATCCATCTTGTTTAGATGTGAACGTAGATCTGCATACCTTTTAGAATTGGCTTCCTTGATTGATCTTTTGACGGACGTTTTGATTCACCCATTTACCACAAACACAAGAAACATTTTCACTCCCCGTTCTTTTTAACGTCATTCGTAGTGATAAGAATGTCCTGTTGACTCCTTGGTTTTCTTGACATATTTTAAAACTTTCTACTGCCTAAAGAATTAAGGCCTTTGTCTCGACTACAGTTCTCAAAAGAATCAATACTTGCGACCCACACCTGCTCCAAAAAATAAAAATAAAAATTCACTTGCATTATCTCCTCATGTTTGCATATTGTGCATATGTCAGGGCAAGTCTGTGGATTGACTGCTCCTTCATTGCAGGGTGGCTAGAGAAGTGTAGACCTGCAAACTAAGGTTGATTGGGGAAGAATGTGAGGAGTATTATACAGCTATTAGATCAGTGGAGATTTCTACGTATGGGGAAGAGAGGCACGTTGATGTATCAAATGCTCTTTCATTCTATTCTGTGGTCTATTTGGGGGAAAACAGGAGGATGTTTGATGATGTGAGAGGTTGGAGGTACTATCATGTTGATGATGTCTTCCGTAGCTTGCTGATTATGTACTCTTCTGGATTTCCATGGATGGTCAATATCAGCGTGAACATAGAGTGGGCTACTATTTCATACTCATCCGCATAAGCTAAGAGATGGCTGTTTGGAAGCTCCCTAGAAAGGGTTTCATCAAGCTGAATATTGATGGTTGACTGGTTGTTCACTTTGTAACCCTAGACCATCCAAATTAGTCATTTTCTGAGAGACGGTGGTGGTAATATTCTACATGCATTTTTAGTCCAATTGGGAAAGGGAATACGATTATGGTGAAGATTCATGTATTAATTACTGGATTGAAGGAAGCACAACACCTAGGTTCTGTTGACTTGGAAGTAGAGAGTGTCTTCTATGGTAATATTATGGCTAGAAAGACCACAGGATTGCTCCTGGAAATTTATCCACTTCGTCAAACTAGCTCTTTCATTGGCTACTGTGTTGAATATCTCATTCTTCCATGTGCCAAGGGCGGCTTTGTAGCTAATTTGTCTGAAAAATTGGTGCGTAGACCGAGTTGGTGGATAGGCAATCAAAAAAGGTGCTAGAAGGGAGATTATGTTTATCGTTATTCTGACTAGTGATCTCCCAAGAAGAGGGGAGGATGGGCCTTGGATTGTTTTCAGTTTTCTTCCTTTTCAGTCAGGGTGTGCTTCTTTACTCTGATCTTTCTATGCTTTTTGTAGTAGTGTTTCTTGCCGACATTTTTGGCTTTGTTGCAGCCTTGTATATTTTGTACATTCTTTCCAACCTTTTAATACAGTATCGCTGTCATTAAAAGAATAATCATAATAACAATAGAAAAATACTCTAATCTGCTTATAGGCACTGATGCCAAACTGATAGAAAAATTCAGTTCATGTGAGTAGTTTTCAATATACTTACAAGGGGTAAGAGCAATTTAAGTGACGATTTTGAAGATGTGTAGTCAAGTGACGATGCCAAAGTAACAACTGCTGCCAACTCAGAATCTCTTCCTTCAAAACCTTATAAAACAGCAAATTTGAGCATAATAGAAAATTAAAAAAGAAACTTCATAAAGAATCTAAATTGCACACCATATAATCCATGTTGCAATCTCATACTTAGGGCATGTTTGGCATTGCTTCCTGAAAGGAGAAGCAATACCTTCAAAATTGATTCTTATGAAGCGCTTTGTATACAATACTATAGATGAAAGAATAGCATTAGGTAAATACCTATTGATGAACTGATTTTAGGTCTAGAAGGTAAGAAGGAGAAAAATAGGTATTATAGAATAACATAAGGGCAAAACAGTCTCAATAAAAATGCCACTTAAGTGACTAAACTGATTCCCACAATAGCAATTTGGTGAAGCAGGGAGTCAAGTGCTTCAATGGAATCAGCGTTTTAGTGAAGTGCTTCATTTGGAATTGCTTCTCAGACGTGTTTACCAAATGCTTATTATGTATGTATCGTTAAAGAGCTCCTAGGCCCAAGAATCACTTCCAGGACCCAAAGAAGCAATGCCAAACACGCCCTTAATTTCAGAAACTGGCAGAACTCAACAAACAAATTTTGACTATCATATAGAAAGAAAAACAGTATTACATGTAAAAGACAATTGCAAACATTCAACACAGCTAAATCAAGATAAATAAATATTCAGGATCAATTCTTTTTATGTTAAATAGTTTCCAAAAATATGTTTAGTGTACAATGGGTTTTTGGGTGTTTGTTTCAGCCATTTTTTAAATTTTGATTTGAGGGAAATTTCACACCTTTGAAATAGGAAAATTATAAGGGGTTTTTACTTCTTGACAATATTTCCTGTAAAAAACTATACAAAAAATGTAATATAAGTGATTTGAAAAGGGAAAATTTGGGGAATCTTCACTAAGTTTCAGGGAAATACAAAAACCATGGTTTCAACATAAAATTATATCCATCAAGAACTCATTTTCCAGCGGCAGTAATTTCGAAAAACAACAAATCTTCAAATTCCAGTATGATATTCTATGGAAAATCATCATGATTGACTAAATGAACAACCTTGAAGTTTTTTTTTTACACAGCCATCACCACCATGGTCTAGCACCAGCACCACTTTCTCCTATGGTTGCACACCACCAACTTCACCTCCACCCACAGTATGACAAAAATTGTCATTGTTCGCCACTATTACTACCATCTACAACACAACTACTACCTATGATGGCGACACCACCTTTGCCACCAGGCCCACCACTATTTTTGCCTTCACCAGTACCAACACCACCCATCATCACAACTACGTCTACCACTACCACCACCTCTAATGGTGCCACTGACATCACCACTGCCATTACCTTATACATAACCACTACCAACACTTTTGATGGTGTGACATAGATAAGTTACTCAAATTAGCATCAATTTAATGCGGTTTTGGATAGTGTTAAAGAAACCAAATGAAAACAATAGAGAACAAAACAGTTGGTCTGTGCATCCAGGAATAAGAAGAGAATTCTTTTTTCGACATAACAGACTCAAAATGATGAGAGTCTCCAATTTACTCACTTATGTATCCTACTTATCCAACTAACAATTAATCTCAGATCTTAAACAAACCTAGTCTCAGCAATGCCTTTATACTGAAAACGCAGACAGAAATACCCTTATTAACTAAAAGCTATAGTACATGAACAGTATCCACAATAATATCTGTTATCAGAGCAAGCTATAGATTTCTATTTTAGAGTGAATTCTCATGCATTTATCCCTTTGAATTGGAGATAACTCAGCTTCAACGAGAAAATCTAGGCATACTAAGTATATATAGCTGGATCACTGCATTTCTTCGGAAATCCAATCACTCTCTATTGAAAGTTTTACTAAACGAGTTAATGAAGAAGAACCTCCAATACTGCTTGGCCCTTCGAGAACAAGCCTCTCTTATGTCCAACACCTCTTCAACTACATCCCTTGGTTTCTAAGGCAATTGACGTGCCCAACAATGAGGTTGGAACATATTCAGCTCTATCAAACCCATGTGAATCATATAAATCCTACATATTGAAGATAGAACTGATCTGTAGATTATCGAGTAGCTCCGCCACATAAGCATTACAGCTGTTCGCCTTTAGAATTTTGCAGGACTCAAATCTTCCATTACTTCAGCTTGTGATAATCCGACTCAGGAAACCTCTCCTTCAAATGCACCAAAACTTGATCAGCTTCAGGCTTCAGCAAAGTTCTTAAGTCTTTGATGCTAGTTTATTGCCGCATTATATTGCTCATTGCTTGTTTTGGATGGCAGAGCACATCTCTTTACGGATCCACTTAACTTGGTCACCATAAGCTTCTGAATACTCACTCATGCATCCAGTGGCAACGAAACAAAATCCAACGCGTTGTCGTGAATGCCTATGAGCAGCCTTAGAAGGGGTCATCTTGATGCTGAAGTTAGCTGAATTGTTGTAAGCAAACTCAACTGAAGGTGAACTTTATTCCATGTCTTCACTTAGTCCACAACTATACGTTGTAGCAAATTTCCAAGACTTCGATCTTTTATTTATGTGTTCCCATAAGTTTGTGCATGACAATTGCAGAATATTGCAACCGAGGTCCCAACTTCTTTTACATAGTACACCAAAAGTGCCTTCACAAACTTAGGCGTGTTTGGTGTTGCTTCTTGGAAGTAGAAGTGATTCTGTTAAAATTGATTCTTATGAAGCACTTCATAAGAACTGCTTCAGAGGAATAAAAGATGTTTGGTAAACACCTATTGAAAAAGCGCTTGCAAGTTAGATTTGTGAGAGGTTTGTGTAGAGTAGGAAATCTATATTCAGTAGGAGTTTTGTTTGCGACGACAACATGGGTAAAATACGTATTTTAAAAGTTTTAAAGGGGCATATAAGGCCATAAGGCATATTTCATTAAAACCTCAAACTGATTCTCGCAAATGTTATTTCAGAAGCAGGAAATAGAAGCTTTACAAAAATCAACGTTTGGATGAAGTGAAGCAATTCTTGTAGAATCGCTTTTCACTTGGGCTTACCAAGCGCTTATTTATTTATTTGAAGCGCTTTTGGGCTCAGAAATCACTTCTAGGGCCCGAAGAAACAATGCCAAACACGCCCTTAATATCCAAAAGCAATTATAATTGGACCTCCATGCAAAATGGACCACTTCTCTAAAGAACAATTCTTCAACAAAAGAAGTGTTAAACATTTCCGGATATGAAATAAGTGTGCCGTCTTGGAAAAGCAATCTACAACCACAAATATGGAAATCATAGCCACGAGTAGTGTTCAGAAGTCCCAACATAAAGTCCATGTTGAGATGAACCCATGAAGTAGGAGAACAAAGTATATGAAACAGTATTTTGTGACTGCCCTGTTGACAACTGACATTCTCCAACGCCTCACCAATCTTTTAACATCCCGATTCATCTTCAACCAATAATAACAACTAGCCACGATTGTCCATGTCTTATCCCTTCCAAAGACCACCAAAGCCACCTCCATCCAGCTCCCAATAGATTGTTCATGTAGAAATTCTTCCAGCATACAAAATTGATTACCCTTGAACAAGCAACTCCGGTTCATTGATCTTTCTAATCTCCATTTATTTTAGGCTAGCATCTTATCACTTCCAAAATGACCAGCCAAACCACCTGCATGCAGCTTATAACAAATTGTTCACAGAATGATCCTTCCGGCATGCGCTATTGATTATTTTAACAACTCTCATGGACAACAAAAGAAGTATCCACACCAGCTGCTGTATTTTCAACTCACTAATCACATGGTTGAAATATGGATTACTTGCACACCGATTTTTCATCTCTTCAAAGCCTACGACTCGAGAATGCATATTTTATTAGAAGCAACAAACATATACTATGCACATTAGCCACCTTGTTCATTTCCCTCGACTTATTCTTCAATGAAAAATTAAACTTTTGAGATTAAAGCTTCACCTTGCATGACTTTCACGGAGTTTCTTTTGCGAATTCATATACTTTACTACTTGGTCAGAATAGACAACAAATTCATGATGCACCAAATAATGCTGCCAATGCAATAGGACAACGCACTAAAGCATAAAATTCCAGGTCATATGTGGAGTAACATCTCTTCGTATCCATTAGCTTTCATAAAGAAAGTAACAGGTCTACTATCTTGGCCAAGAATCAACAGCTCCTATTGCTACATGTGATACATCATGCTTTACAACAAAGAGTCCATCGAAGTTAACAACACTATTGGTGCTATATTCATTGCTTTCTTAATTTGACTGAAAGTTCTACCTGTAGCCTTGGACAGCACAAACGTGGTACCCATTACCAAGCATTCAATAATATGGCTCTTAATTAATGTAAAATTCTGAATAAACCTTATCTATAAAGAAGCTACTCCATGGAAACTGCATGCATATCTCATGGGTCACCTTCCCCAGATCAATCTTCAATTCATCAATTGAAACAATACGTCCCAAAAACACCACATGGTTGAACAAGAAAGGCATTTTTCACATAGACATAGAGCTTCTCTTTGTGAAGAATCTCTTGTCAAATACCTTAGAACCAACCAGCATATCCAACATGCTGTCTAACCTCGGGATTTGAAAACCTGTACATGACAATTATCTTACTTATTATAATGTTCTCCATACTCTTTCTCCATGAAACACCCTTTCTTGACATAAGCAATGGAAGTACAAAATATGGGTTTTTGCTTTCACATGCTAGTCCCTTTGTAGCCAACTCTTCCACTTGTCTTTTCATCTCAGCCCGGTGATTTTGTGGTGTTCGATAACTTTCTTGGTTTGATAAACATCCGCCGGAACTAAATCAGTTCATGTTGTATGCTATGTATTGATGGCAACTTCACTCACAAATTCTTTCAACAAGTTTGAACCTCAAGTGGGTAGTTACTGCCTTCAATTTGCTCCCCACAAATCTTCCCAGCAGCAGCATAAACCATTCAAGTTTCCTTTTCGCTTTATCAAGTTTCCAGAATATAGTTATAAGGACGCCGTAAAATTATATGATATGCATCCATTGATACAACTCCACATCATGCCTCATCCTTATCACTGATAGTAATTTAAACTATGCATCAGGTAGTAACAGGAACTCCATTACCTCATTGGAGTTGAACCACCTAGTAGGGATGGGATGTCGATGTTTCTCAATCCAAAACTTTAATGTGTCCACATCCTTTTTGCACACTATACTCTCACTATCATTGCCAAAAAATAACAATGCATTCTTTCATCACATATGATGTGTGAGGAATATGTTACACTGCCTCCAATCTTCAACCTCCTTAACTTTAGGTGTTGTCATCACCTTTTGAACCTCGAACTCTCAACTTGCATCCACTTCTTAGTCACCATGCTAGTAGTAAACTATCTCCAAAAAGCTCCTCATACTCATTAGCTTTGATTAAGTTGACTCTTCTTTGCAATTATAAGAGGTATATCGTTCTGCTTAACATAAGAAACAACTTGTAGACCAACTATCCCCACATGAAGTAACTGCTAACAGCACAAGTATTACACTTCGCTCGCTGATTCCCTTTTTCATCCCTGATGACTCCACGCTTTGGTCTAGAGCCATGTTTACTTGAAGATGCAACCACTTAATCACTTCTGGTTCCCGGTTCGCCATTCCAAACAATCCTCGAAACATTTGAGCTCCTAGTATTTGTTTTTATAATGGCAAGGATAAAGGCATTTCACTATGAACCAACAAGGTGTACAAGTTCCTTCGTTTGAAGAGCATATTGGAAAGTGTATTGAGGTTGGTACATTCCCATCTCATCTCAAATCGCATTTCTCAAACTAGAGAGTAGAGCACCTCGCTGTCAACTTCTCGACATTCTCATTCAATCCCACGTGTAGACAGATTATCAAACTCAATTGTGCATTCCAGCAAACTCATATGCCTCTGTCACAGTCACTCGCATATTGTCATGGTATAATCACCTGAAAGAAATTTGATTGTGCAACTTCATCTTCATGTGCTACCAATAGTTGGTTTTTTATCTACCTTCCCTAGCACATTCTTCTCCGTACCATTTTCGCCACTTTAGCATTGTACCCTTGAACTTCATCTTTACAAACAAATTTTTTTAACCTCCGGCCATGCGCTCTCACTCATAGTAATTCTCTAGAATCGCTTTCCGGTCAAGAATATCCTCCGCATGCATTCTACCATTAAAATCAGGCATCTCAATCCTTAGTCCACCACTATTAAAATTTACTTCCCTCACCAACCGCTCAAGTCCAATGCTTTTAGGTCAAAATCCGCACCACCTTCCTCCAGTAATCCTGCCCGTAGGTGTCTAAGGGGCCACGTTTCCTTTTGGTAATTCCAGTAAGGCATCCATATACATTCTACGCTGCAGATTATAGATCTCATACAGGAGCTGCTCGGTCATACTCCGCATCTCCCCTACAACTTGCCTAGTTGGGTTTGTTTGGTTCAGCCTAGAAACTCTCCCTCTCCTTGCTGACACAACAGAGAAAGCATCTATCTTCTACTCTGATGCCAAGTTTGGCACAAATGAATCACTCAAATCAACGACGATCTAATATGGTCTTCAATAAAGATGTTATAGAAAACAAACGAGAGCAGTTCAGGAGGCGAAAGGTTGGGAGTATGTTCTGGCTGCTGTAAATAGAGTAACAAAAGGGGGGTGGGATCGCTCAAGTGAGGCTTCAGTCTCGTGTAAAATCGTGGAACAGGCTGTTGAGTTTCCTAGTACTACCCTCTCAGTAGGCACGACTTCAGGGGACGGGGACAACAGTTTGTTGAATAGCGATAAAGATGGAGAGGTAGAGCTTCGCGATTGGCGTTTCCCCGTGCTTTGTAGTTCATCGGAGGAGTTTAGTTGGTCTGAGATTAGGGCTTGCCTAAAGGTGAGACTGGGCAAGGAGGTGGCCGTTAAAATCATTTTGTTGTCTTCTTTTGAAGCAGCTATTTTCGTCCCGTCGTGCTCTTCTGTTAGGACCTTAGTGGAGGGGCAGAATTCTTATTACTCGCAATCGCTAAAATTTTCGGAGTGCCCGCTAGGAGCAACAGGTAAAGGGGGGCTGGTCTGTGCTGCAGGGCTGTGGTTGGCCGTATATGGCGTTCCCCTAAACCTGTGGAATTTCAACACTATTAATCTCATAGGTGGTGCCTGCGGAGGCTATCAGAAAGCTGGAGTTCCTTTCTCGCAAGGGGAGTTGGCCGGAGCGCTATTGTTTAGAGTGGTTGAGAGCCAGGCCTCCAAGATTCCTCGCACTATTTGCATCGCGTACGGAGACAAGACGTTTGAATTTTTCATCGAAGTGGTGCCCCTCACCCTGTATTCAGAGATCAAATGGTTGGAGGTGGAGGCGACGAAAGAAGGAAGTAAGCTGGCAGTTGGCAGTGCAGAAGGGTACGAGTTGCCTAAATTGGCGGGTAGAGAAGAAGGGACGCTAGACGGGCTGGTCGGTTCAGGAGGTTGTTTGGAAGCCGACCCATTGGGGGCTGTTGCTTTTGAAAAGGGGTTGTCAGCAAAGGCTGACAGGGGCGGTACTATCGAGAGAGGTCTCAATCAGGGATCCAGCTGTCTCGTTGTGTCTGGGGGGTTAGAGCAAATGGTCAGAAAGATAAGACTGCTTATTTGAATTTTGAGGAGTCAACTCCTGAGAGGGTGGGTGTAGTTGGACCCCGGGGAGGGCCCAGTCAGGTGGGAAGCCCGTTTGTTGGGCCTTCGAGGCAAGAGCCATGCGATTTTGACTCGCGAGGTCACTCTTGTTCGGAGCAAGGGGGCTGTTGGGCCGGACCCTTTCTTCTTAAATTGGAGCAGACAATTGGTGAGCTTAATGTTGGGCTCCGGAATTTTAGGTTAGTTCTTGAGGGACTAGTCATGGGTAAGGCCTCTGTTGGCCTTGATATAGCGAAGGAGGGTCCAGAGGAGGCTTTTAAACAGTCAAAGTCGGTGGGGCTGGAGGGAGAGGAGCCGCTGTACTCGTCGTGGATCTCAGATGGAGATTCTTCTCCTCAATTTGAAGACTTCCCACTGGAGGAGTTTGATCGTGTTGCAAGTGGAGTGCTGGACATAGCTCCTGGCTTTGACCCAAAGTGGGAAATTTCAGACAAGGAGAAACCTAAGGTTATTGAGAGGAAGGCGTCGGTGGATGAGTCCGTATGGATGGTAGCAGAGGCACACTCCCTCAGTCCTAAGAATTTAGGAAAGGTGTACGTCAGGAGAGCTGTTACTTCTACTCATGAGTGCATTCCGCCAATTTCCTCTTCCTCCTCTTGTCCCCGGACTAAGTTCTGGACAGAGTTTCCAGAATGGGGTAGTGGCCGGCCGCCGAAGGGGCCTTGGGGTTGTTTTCTTCTTAAGGAAGACGACTTAGAATTTTT
>JAUPMG010105613.1:0-12162 GCA_031762675.1 Pachysandra terminalis | reverse complement strand
ATACCTATTTTACCCCTAAACTTTCATAAGCACTTAAATAAATGCTATTTCTAAACTTTAATAATATTTTTATAATATCTATTTTACCCCTAAACTTTTATAAGCACTTAAATAAATGCTTTTACCAAACACTATTTTCTTCAAATAAGCAGTTTATTGTTGTTATGGGCAAGTGCTCGTATTAAGCAACTTATCCAATGAGTACTTATCCATAAGCACAAGCCAAGCGGCTTATAAAAGTGCTTATTTCAGCTTATAACTTATTAAAACACTTTCAAAATTAAAAGTGTGTTTGGTAACACCTAATGGGTACGTGCTTACCTATAAGCAATAGAGCAAGACTACCCATAAGGAGAAGCTGCTGAGAGTATCAGTTATGCGGGAAGCTACTTCTAAACTTTAGTAATATATTTATAATAGCTATTTTACCCCTAAACTTTCATAAGCACTTAAATAAATGTATACCAAACACTATTTTCTTCAAGTAAACAGCTTATTGCCACTGTGGACAAGTGCTCTCATTGAATCACTTATCCAAAGGGTGCTTATCCAAAAGCACAAGCAGGGCCAAACACAACCTAAAAGTACATCTTACTGGCATTTACTACACAATATCTATTCATTTTAAGCAGTTTTTACAATGTACACAATAATCATTTATGAAGACATCGCTTCTCCTTTTTGAAAGCATTGCCAATGAAGGCAAATATAGTGTTTGGTAAATGCCTATTTAAGAAGTGCTTTTAAATTTAGAAGATAGATGGGGGCAAAATGGGTTTTACATAAGAATCATTTCAAATATAAGACTCCCCTAAAAACTAGATTATCCTCATCTCTGATACCACCATTTACTTGTAGGCACAACATACATGTATCACCAACTCAAATGATCAAAATACTTTCATCCAGAAACCCATTTTAACTTGGCCATGCCAACCATACTTGCAACCAAAGTATTTGAACTCTTCAGCAAATCATACTGGCATAATCTAATCGAAACCAATGTCTCCGCGCCCATTTATGAAGCATTTGCACTAACTCCATGAATCATCATCCACACAGATTTCTTCTTGAAGTTCCATTTGGAATATCGAATATTCCCTTTCAAACAATAAAAATTCCTGTAAAGGAAAAACAGATTTCGTGTTGTCAGTTAAACCTGTTCATGGAAGCAATCTAACAAAGCTTATGTGGTTAAGAGTTCAAGCAATCCATCTGTAGTAGACACTAAAGTGGACCCATATACCGAAATTCCACCCCTCATGCAGCGCATGTGGCACTGCACCGCCAATCAAAGTGTGGAAGATAATTTTCGAAGGAAATAAAATTTCATTGTACTTATTTTAATTTAGCACATCTAGGAGTGATTGGCGCTACATTTGGACGTAAATTTCTGTGGGTCTACATCAGGATGCACGAAGATGGACCTAATGCTTTTGTTGAGAAACATGCTTAAATTGGAAGAATCGAGGGGGGAGCTCAATATAGCTATGATGAGATTGCGCTAGTTGCAGCCGTACTCTAGAAGGAATACTAGGGAATTAAACAGGAAACAGACTAACCATATCTGAAGAGTTGTACCAACTCCAAAGATGGGATGGTCAACAACAGATTCTCGTAAATATAAGCAAATAGCAGTAGCTGGTGAATGGACAAAAGAAACTCAAGGAGAAGATTCATACAGCTGTGTTTGCAACCTCAGATTTTGAAAGAAAAGAAAAGAAAATACAGGAGAAAGTACTTTCTCCTGTTTAGTTGAAGGAAAGAATTGGGATAAAGATTTGGAAAGAAAATAACTTAAAAAAATTTCTCTTTTGGGAACAAAACCTTTCTCCCCAAAAAGGTAGAGATCGGAAAGAAAAGAAAAGAACAATAGAGAGCACTCTCCAACACTCCAACCTAACTCATAGCATATCTTGTCTTTTTTTGGCGGCCAATCAACCTTGCCCGAATCTATGAGAACTCACCGGAAAATCGTCAGAAGTTGCCGGAATTTGATTTTTTTATTCTTCTTTATATATCTAATCTTAACCAAACACTTGAAAAGAAACACTTATCATTTCTTTTCTTTTCTTTTTCATTTCTTTTTTACTTTTCTTTTCTTTTCTTCCAAAATCCAAGGTGATTATGGAGACTTTCAGAAAACATTTTGTGTCCTAGTGTATAGGAATAGCCAAAATTGAATGAATCACTCACCTGCAACTGATGCTGACTAAACAATTGAAGCAACCCGGATTCAGGACAAGCAACTAATTCAATTAGTTCATCATGACTTTCAGGTGGATCACCCGACTCCACAAGTGAAACAGAGACCTGCAAATGCGAAAAGATCATGGAGCATTACAAATGAGCAACAGAAGCTAACACAGAGGTGAATAAGGTGCTCTGTGCTTCAAAAGAAAAAATTACTCACCTGCATGCATCGAAGAATGATCTCTGGAATACAGCACCTACGACAGAGGCCCTGCACAATATATGTCGCTGAGTCTTCCAGAGAACCATCCTTACTTGAATACCAAGCATCAAGTCGTGATATCTCTATTGTCACTCCAGCTTGAAACCGTACAAGCTCACCTGGATTGAGAAATCAGTACCTGTACTATGCTAAACATAGTGTAAAGGTCGATCCCGGTCCGGATCAGCCGGTCCAAACTGGGATCAGCCAGGGACGAGGCACGATCCCTGGCCGATCCCAAAAAAAAATTGGGAAAACAGTGACTCACAGATCGTCCAACCCGACTCACTGATTCAGTGATGAACTGTCCGGATTGGCCGATCGTCACGGACTCGGTCCGAGTCATTCTTTTCCCAATTTTTTTTGAGATCGGCTTGGGATCACGGCTCGTCCCTGGCCAATCCCGAGTTGGACTGGCGGATTCGGACCAGGACCGGCCGATCCTTTACACTATGAAGCTAAAAGAGCAGGATTTAGCTCATGAACATGTTTCATTACCTTTGAAACCAGCTGCTATGACTTTAGCAAGAATGCCGCCATCATTCATTTCATGTGGTCCAACTCCATCACCTTCAACTGCCAAGCAGCGAAGTACTATCTCAATGCAATAGTTGTCACTTGCAGAAATAGCCACATTCACCTGCCCATTCACAAATCATGAGAGTTGATTAGAGAGTTTTATGCCAGCACTAGACGAGTTAGCACAACCAAATATTCCAGAATGCATAATATTGCAATTTGTCCCAACGCACAAAACTACAATTTATTTGGGTTCTTAGGATCATCCATCAGGTCATGTTTGAGCCTTCGAGGGATTTGAGTCATCTTAAGGGCTAAATTCTTAGAAACTGTGGGTCCTGATTCCCTCACCCTGTTACAAAAGATACATGCATTTTACAAAGGAACAATGGACAGGTCATAAAAACAAGATGGCTTCTTCAGCATCAATTTCACCCAATTGCATCTATTAACTCCAGGAATGAAGAATACACAAGATATATATTGGACTAGATGTAGCCTCTCTCCAGTCAGGAACATGATAGAGGTTAAGAATCTCAGTGGAACAAAGCCAAAGTTTTCTGCATGACACCAATATTCACATCTTCTCTAATTAGTTATGTAAATTCAGAAAATGCCAACAAATAAATAAATAAAATCTTTGTAACGTATAAAAAATAAATTGAATTATGTTATAAGAAAAAAATTGTTTTTGCGGACAAAAATAAAACCTACACTATCTAGTGCTGAGTTTTGATGCTTATACAAATAGTAGTGTTTAATCAAGTCAAGACAAAAAAAAATTCAAGTTTTTATCATCTGTTTCTTTCCTATCTACCAGAATTCGAAAGAAAACACGTCTTACTCTCCTGAAAAATCTTGTGGCTCAAAATTATAGACAATTTTACAATACAGCTAAAAATCATTTTACTTTTTGCAGTGTTGCATATATCAGACACACCTAACTACAATATACAATTCGGCTGCCTCTAATTAAAGTTTGAAACTGCACCAGATTTTTCATTTTCCACTCTCCATTTCATGTTTTCAGGGTGAAAAAATAGAATAAACGAGATGAACATACCATTAATTGGCGACTTAGAACAACTTCCTCAGTCACTGAAGAGTAGAGAGCACTCATCAATGCAGTGCATAAGGTGGCATCTGGAAACAAGCTTTCACCAGAAGGCAAACAGAGCATTGCAGAGGCATGCAATTCAAGGAATAAAGGTTCCGTCGATTCGTAAAAGCAATCTTTAGCAGCAGCCAACCAAGGCCTTTCATTTTCTATAGAAAAGAACAAAATCCTTAATGTACTGTATTTCAATTTTAAATGCCCACAACAACAACAAAACAACAAAATGCTTATCCCAATTAGTTGGGTTGGCAATAGAAATCTTGTTCCCCCATCCCACTATGTCAAAAGCCCATATTTTTGGTCCGGCTATATGTATCCAAATCCTATAGGCCTGACTCTATCCAGGTTCTTTTAGGTCTTCCCTTTGCCCTCTTAGATCTTTCAATGTGTATCCACTTGCATATTCTCACAAAAACCTCCCTAGGTCTTCGCTTTACGTGCCCAAGCCATCTGAACCTACTTTTATCCATATTATCTCCTATTAGGGAAACACTTTAGACACTCTTGGATATGTTCATTCCCTAATGATAAGCCATTAATTGATTTATCAACGTCCCTCCCTCCTACATACACACATATTTGTATGTGTTAAGAATGGTACAAGTATCAGAATGTATGAAATAAAGATAAAATGCCATCAACTCACTTAGAAGCAGTGACAATGATGAGTTTAGTGTTTCTTTTGCCGCTGCAATAGCTCTCTGCCTTTCCTCTGGAGAAAGCTCTTGAGAAGAAACCTCTACATTCTCCAACTCCATTTTGAGCCAGTTTCGGTATGTGGCATCACAGGAGTAGTACCCACTCTGTTCCATAAGACAACAAAGATTAGTAAAGAATTACACTCATCTAGAAGTTTCTTACGGTAATTATACGAGAGCAGAAGCAACGATCAACTGGAATGTAAACATACCCAGTCTTTGAACTCTTGTAAATTCTCAGAAACATCATGATCCTCAAAGGAAAGAAGGGTCATTGTAGATTGCTTCAAAGGCTCAGCAAGGGAGCTAAGTAACATGTGTGCTCCTATGGGCACTTTAGGAACTCTCCACATAGAAATCAGAGCGAACTCCCGGAACAGTATGTTGCTGTGGAGGAAAATAAGAAGCCAGTATTTAGAGAGCCAAAAAGATAAGCAGTAACAAAGTAACTGTAGAAACAGAAGATAAATTTAATAAAGTAACATTTTTGAAGCAATGAAAGCGTGCATCTGATTATTGCATTAAGAATAATAATAATAATAACCCTCTTCAAGTCCCTCAACAACAACCATAATACAACAACAAAAGGAAGATTGACAAAATAAACACTACTAAGAAACGTTGATAAGGGAAAAGTATGAATTACCTATGTATCAGTGCCCTCAGAAGAAGTTTGGCATTAATAACTTTAGCATCATTGATCGTAGAAGGGGGTGTGAAGCACAGCCATTGAACAATCATAGCTTTTTGAAGACTCTGCATTCGATGCTGCTCTGCAACATCTGCTGACTTCTCATCATATTTACCAGGTTTAATTTCTCGGGACCTTGACAGAACCCTGTTCAGTATGTTTGGAACTGAATGTTAGTCAGCTTTATATGATGGAAAACATATAATCTGCTCTACTATCCTCAAAAGTAAGGAATAATGCTTCAGCAGAAACATAATTACCTCTCAATTATTTCTTCAAAACTTCCTTTTGAATCGTCTTCCGGAGAAAATGGTAAGTATTCTATTGCAGAAAGAAAGATTTTATATTTGACATGCACACTGTCAAGAAGAAAATATTCATGAGCATAAAACGTACATCACATGAAAAAAAAAAAAAAAAAAGGGCAACTAAAATTATTTAAAAAAAAAATTCCTGGGTTTTACATCGGCTCCCTCAATAGGAGCGTTAAGTAATGATGACCTAAGCCATTTCAAAGCAGGGTCCTCAAAAATTCGCATTGTGATATGCATGTTTGATCCCTTCCATGTAAAAACATACTGAGCTTACTTAAGAAGTGTGTTTATATGGAAACATAGGCCACCTCTCAGACAGGGTTTGTGTTTTGGGATAAGAAATGAAGGAGTATTCATGTATTACCAACACTAAACTCCAACAAGGCAGATGTGTTAGTGCATGGTTTCAATTATCAGCCAGTACCAAGTGGTATAACCTGACAAACAGGCTATTTAGATGAAATTGAATTGTCCAGATATCTTATTAAAAAAAAATAAAAATAAAAAAACTAATAATAATAATAATAATAGTAGTAGTAGTAATAATAATAAGTTGCATTCAGAAAATAATAAGAAAATTTTATAAAATTTAAAAACTAAGAAACAAGAGATTGGACATAGATATGTAGTCAGAATTTCACCTGCTATTTTGCCTCAATTCCATCATGTGCACAAAGAGATCGATGCAGAGGTGCCGAGCAAGCTGCGAAGCATAAACCCCAACCAACTCCTCATGCTCCTTTGAAAATAGAAACATGGCATACCTGATATTGCAATTCCCAATAGGAGACAGGTAAATATGACTGCACAAGAAAGCTTGAAACCTTTCATCATAAACATTTAACCTACACAAAAAGCTTGAAATCTTTCATCATAACCTTAATCAGTTAAACACTTTTTGATGAAACTCACATAATCGAATCATCATCAATTCAGCATTGACAAAAACAGTAACATTTCTGAAATAGCTGGCATCAGTAGAATGAATCATATGCTGTCACCAGGCTGTCAAAAGACTCAAAACCACATCACACACCATCCACATCCTCATTGACCACTCCCTTCCCTTTTCCATTTTAAGTACCAAAACTAACACCAGCTCTCTTCTAATTTAATGTTATTACTCATTGGTCTTGTTTAACACGTTCAAAGCAATTCAACGGATTCAAGCTAAGAGAATGGAAATCAATAAAACTTGATCAAGTGACCATAACATCCAAACGGGCATCACTCATATGGAGTTCCGGGATAACTGTGGATGCAATTTAGAAAATTCAGAGACCATGTACTTACAAATATTAAATAGAATACCCATTTGACTGGTTGGCTTATAATCCCTTTTATTTGCGGTAGGTTCATGGCAAAAGAGAAGGTAAGGTAGGACTTCCTCCCTCAGGAAACCAGTTTCCTCCAATTAAAATAAGAAAATATCAAGAGTATGGAACAAACAAATGACATTAATTTCAAGAACCATTTATGTGTCGGGGGGGAGGGAGGGAGGGAGTCATACATGTATGCATGCATATATATATATACACAAGTATTTCCTCGGTGCTTCCACAACAAAATTCCAGAGCATGCTGGCTGCTGCCAAGTGACTCCAATGGGAACCACCATGGAGACGTACAACACCTAATAATCAATTTCTCATTTAAAGACAAACAGCTAATACAAGAATGACTGAGTGGTCATGAGGTTGCAATCTGAACGTCCTTTTTTGTTTCATAGATATATTAACTACTATGGTACAGTTGTCCATCACCTTGACAAGATCAATTTAGCTAATACCTTATACTTCAGATGTTAGTCAACTAATTGACAAAGCAACGCAAACCTGCTATATTGACTGAGAAGTATCTGGATATGACGTCAACCATGACTGATATTAACAAAAGTACAATGTTAAAAGATGCCATCCTGGCTGTAAAGTGGAAATTGCTCACATGTTAAGAATGAGATCACCAACAGTCATTAATTTCTCTCGGAAAGTATCCCTCACTTCGTCCGCAAGTAGATACCTAAGAACAAGCACCAGATGTGCGCCAAAACGAATAATCTGAGGATCTCCATGAGGTCTGAAGAAACAATGTGCACAAAATAGGTTAGTTCAAAGACAAACGTTTTTGCATACTCACAGCCTCACACAATATATTCTTATTAAACAAGAAGTAAGATTCCATAGACAAGTGCCTCATCACTCTGAAAAGACCAAAAATTTCCCTTGAAGCTACACCATTATATGGTCCATCAATGACCCAAAGAGAGTTCGCAAAGGAGGACGCTGCATGGGAAACAGATCCCAAAAAAATTATACATATCGAACAATCCAAAGACACCAAAACATCCCATGGACCAGCTTTAACTCATCTATGTCTTTGTCCTGCTCCCCAATGAGCAGTTGAGAGACCATTCAACTGTGGATATGTCTAACCAATAGAATTCTTGGGATAGGACAATCCAAGTGCGGCCAACAAAAAAGGTCCATAAATACAGTGATTCAGCAGCATGACATAGTGCTGTAGGACAAAACCCTATTTATATCCTGAGAAACATAGGTCTAGCCCTTAAAAATAGGCTAGTAAAGTTCCTTTACCTGAAGACATTATGATCATCTTCTGAAGGCGATATCCATGACCACAGAAGGTCCAGCAGATGCGGTATATCTCCTATCATGAGGTTCATCTGTCCAACAACGTTGGTTAACGAGGACAAGATAAGCATCATGCCTCAAAAAAAGGAATGTAAAACCATAATAGCATATCAGCAAGAACAGCGAAATAGAGAATGCCAAGGAAAGAAAAGAAAACAGAAAAATATATAAACATTGAAGCTAATTGGTTTCTACGCAAAACACGAGTAGGAAACAAAGGCCTCCAAAGAATGTATTTCCACACATGCCCATGCAGTTATACTGACATGGTATTGGATATCAATAGCAAGCATATATTATTCAAAATAATTAAACGATGTAACATATAGCTAAGCAACTTAGTTTGAAAACAAAATGCTGCATGTGAGCCCAGCACAAATATTTACAGAAGATGATCCAGAAAACCTGCAAGTTGGTTAAGTAGCCAACCAGTCAATCACGGTTTCGATGGGTCTGGAGAAAGGTTTAAATTATCGGTTTTGGATCGGAAGACGGTCCCATCAAAAACCGATATGAATGAGTACTTATCGGCCGATACGTGTCAAGTATATCAATTGATACCAATAAAAAAAAAGTATAGGAAATTCAATGCATATCGGCTGATACCTAACATGAATGGGGTTCAAATCAGCCACCCTCAAAACCAATATGACTTGGCTGAGTCATATCGGTTTCAGCCGATACTTGAAACCTTGGTCAGGAGTCGGGACCCTCTACTTAGATGACACAAATATCAGAACTGGGAAGTCATTTTCTTTTATCAGCATTAAGAAACCCACAACAAGGGGAAAAGAAAGGAAAAAAATAAAAAAATCCCCAATGAGCAATCTTAATAGTAATCCCAACAGAAACGGTGAATAATAAGAGAACCACACAAACCAAGAATTTCATACTAAGAAGGAACTTGTAATCTCTGTAGAAGTATATATATATATTGAGAATGAATTTTTCAATATGTTGAAGGAAAGATTCTTCCAATACATCATTATCCAAATGTTGCATAATCTCTTACTTACCAGTAGATACTTTCTACCACCAAAGAATAAGAAAAGAGTGTAAGGTACTTATAGCTAAATAATGTAAGAATAGGTAGTTAAGAGATCTTTTGTATGATACATTTGTTATTGATGTGTCAGAAGAATCTTTACTTCCACATATTAAAAAGCTCCTTCTTGATATAGAATCCTAAAACAAATTCACCAGCCATCAGATCACATGCCAAGTAGAAGGGAAAAGGAAAAAAGAAAAGAGGGAGCAAGGGAAATTAGACAATGAGCCTACCTTATATCTCAGGATAAACATTTGTTCACATTATTACTACAACAAGTAGCTGTTCCCACAGGCCCATGTCATGCAATATCTGTTGGTGTGTCATCTAGGCAACTGGCCACAGATGCATTAAATATCCACCCAAAATGAAAAGGAAAATACAAGAAAAATTAAATATTTCAATGAATATATTTTATAAAAAAGAAAATATTGATGCTAATACGCAGTGCCCATAAGGTACCTATTTAGCTAATGAAAATAACACGTCAAAAGGTAATTAAAGCTCAATCTTTTTCTATGAGTTGAGGCTTGATATTCTTGCCTCAATTTGCCGATGCTGCTCCCTGCATCCTCGTGAAACAGCTTCAAGTACCATATCGCTACATTATGCAGACAGATAAGAATGTTGGATCAGATAATGTCCATGGAAGAGAAGATTGAGCAAATTCTATACTGTAAACTTACCCTGAATGGAGTCTCTGAAGAAGAGAAGAAAGATTTCGCGGTTGCTGGGAGAGAACTTGGCACGGCCAACTCTCTGAACCACCTGACGACTGCAACGCCACATCTCCTTGTCCAGGGTTTCCATCTATGGCATCTTCAAAACTTTTCAACTGATCCCCCCTGCCTGGTTGAAGGCGAGCTAATTCTAAATCTACCTGGACATCAAGCCATGACTTGAACATTGCCCAGCATGCGGACTGCACACATTTTGGATGTTAGATTTGAAGAAAAATTAGAATATGCAAAAAAAGCAGTAAAAAAAGCGTCAAAATAATTATCACCATCATTCAAGATACAAATCATAAATACGACAATTATAATGTCTAATATTTGCAGCTAGTCAGCTACTAGTTGATTCCATTTATGGATCAAGAGTTCCATTCAAACATTACAATAGAGGCAACTTTAGTGCATAGAAGTACTCTGTACTAAGTTTATCGATGTAAGATGACATCAAAATAACTTTGTACAAGATATAGGATATTGCCACGAGTATTACAACATAAAATAAGGATGTCAAGAAAAAAAAAATCCTGGCATATATCATGTAAGAGGAAGCATTGATAATGGCCGAAAGGAGGGCACCTACACATAATAATGGTTCAGTCCAGATATATCCTAGCTCGCTTTTCACAATCATTCCAAGAAAGTATCCAAGGACAAACTGTTGGACTCCAAAAGTATTAACGCAGAACACAAAGGTCAGTCATACACATGCTTCACAAGATCTATTGACCCCATGTGGGGGAGGGGATGCATAAGAAGTGTCTTTAGCTTCATTATCAATCATTAGCTAAAAAAATTTATTCGTATAAAACAATGCACTAATGAAGTTATGGAAACCTCTTTACCAAAACAGATATTTTCATGATAAATACAACATTCCACTAACTATTTTATTCTTGGCAACAATAAATTGATCAAATCCCCAACCTATCAAGAAGGCGGGTAAGTTTTTTTTTTGAAAACAGGTTTCACACCAAAGTCTTTGGTACAACCACTCTCGGACTTCAACAGCTAAGCGAGCCGGCATTTTCGCAACTGATCAAGAAGAACAACATTAATCACTGGAGTCGGTAAAACAACACAAAAGAACATTTCATAGCAATTTAAAAATCCAAGCGTAGTTATGTACCCATGCTTCATATTCTGTAATTTCACCTAAGAAGGCATTCTCAAATGTGATACACATTTACCAATTGAAGCTATCAAGATGCTGATCAGGCCCCCAGATTGGTCAAAACCCAAATTTCACACTGGTCCCAAATCCTAAATGTCTGAACACGGCAATATCGAACATCAAATTGGAAAGAGGAATCCTGTCCAGATAAAAGACTTCGTCTGGAAAATTGGAATGTATAAAATAAACTAAAAATACGAGATGCTATATTTGGTCTGTCACGACAGCCAACTCAAAGACCAACTATTTGGGCATTCTAAATTGATGACCATAAATAAACTTTGGCTTGATCGCCTCAACATTTTGGATGTGTTGCACATATAGTTCTTCTATCTTATTAAGGCCTTAATTCAGTTGGCTAAAATTTTGAAATGGATCTAGACAGTTTCAAGTGTTAACTCTAGTCTGATGTAAATTCAAGGGCTAGCCCCTCCTTTTGGACGTCCAGACAATTGCTTCCATTTGTTAGGAAATCCAAGTAAAAGCAAAGAAGACTAGACAAAGTTGCTCCTGGTGGGAAATTTTCTTGTAAATCTTTTTTTCATGCTCTTCAGGTGGTTAGAGTGGACCCAATCCCTTCTTTCTCTACTTCTCTTCTTTGGGGTTCTAGGGTCTCTCCTAAAGTTAGAGCCTTTGTGTGGACTGTCTTTCTGAATCGTATTAGCACTGCAGATAATCTTTTTTTTTCATCGGTAAAAGTGTATCATATATTAAATATAAGAAGGGTAGAAAATAAAGATTACAGAAAGTCTGTACAAAAACAGA
>JAUPMG010105595.1:0-12163 GCA_031762675.1 Pachysandra terminalis | reverse complement strand
GAGTCAAATTCGTAAGCATTGTTTCCAAATTCTGTAATCTTCTACCAAGTGCATCCACCGACTCCTTTGTTGCAAATCTCTCCATAGCAGGATTTTGTTGGCTAGATTCTCCGTCGGACATTTTCTATTAAACTCTCTTTTCTTTTCTTTTTCCCTTTTTTTTCCCCTTTTTTTTCACTCTAAAGGAATAAAGCAAATTTGTAGTTACAAGATGAAGGAACTTGCAAACCTTGTTGAAGATCGACGCCTTGTTTCAAAAAGAACTGCTCTGTTTTCTCCTTTTGCCCTCCATTCATTCCGATTTCACAAAGCAAAGTTACAGCTACAAACTTTGATGTAGTTTCTCGTTGACGGGTATGACCTCTCTCTCTGTCTCTCTTTTTTTTTTTTGGTAATAGTGGATGGTACGTGTGATGGCTGACTGTTTGGGTTTGATAATGGATATGGGAAGGTGACGGTGGGGCTTAGGATAGTGTAGGTGGTGATGGAGATATATTACGGTGGAATGATGGGGTGGTAGCAGTTCGGGTAGAGGGGCGTAGGTGGTGAGTTGGGTAGTTCAGGAAAGCTCTGCCTGGTACAGAGGTAGGCTCTGATACCAATTGACGCAGCGGATTGCTAGATTCGCTCTAACTTGCGTTCTCACACAGAGAAATGGGGATAGAATTCTCAAAGAGAAAAAAAAAATAACTCTGGTTTTTTTTATTGAAAGTTGTGTCTCCTTCAAGTTTACATCTAGGCCTATATATACAAGTTTGAAGCAAACTTTCCTCAAAGCAAAGGAGAAAATAAGGAATAATGCATGTAGCAAAACATTCCTTAAAACATGGGGCCATGTTTTCCTGCATCAGATAGGCTGTTGTTAATTGAAGATGGAAGCATATATCAAGAAGGATTTTCAGAAAACAATTGTATTTAAAATGCTTCTACTCTGTAAGCACAGTTATTAATTGATTAGATTAATCGCTTGTAAAGCTTAATTCAACCATGAAACAACTCAGAGCTAGATTGTTGAGAGTTTCCGGTTGATCTTATGGCACATGTGGAAGGAAAACAAACAAAAGATTTTTCACGACTTTTACTCTTCGACGTCGAGTGTGATTGAGGGAATTATCATATCCGTAGTTTCATGAGTGTCAGTGAGGGCACCATGGTTTCAAGGATCGGCTGATACCGGTCCGTATCGGCAGTCCGGCGACCGGTTCCGCCGGTCCCGTGATCGGTTCCGCCGGTCCCGTGATCGGTCCCGCCGATCCCACCGGTCCGGTGACCAGTCCCGGCGAGGTCTGAAATTTTTAAATTTTTTTTCTGTACTGGATCCAGACCGGAACCGGACAGGATCGGTCCGGAGACCGGTTCCGGTCTTTAAAACCTTGGAGGGCACAGTTTGGTGGGATCACGATTCAAGATATTCGGGGAGAGTGGTATAGGATCTCTGTGAGTGGCACTTATTCTGAGTCAAGGAGCTTGGTGTGGTATCCACCAGCGGCTGGTTTGTGAAGCTTAACATTGATGGCTGTTCTCACGAGACTAATGGATTCTCAGGTTTTGGTGGCATGTTAAAGATAGTGATGGGAATATCCTATTTGCTTTGTTTGGTCCTGGCAGCGGTGGTGAGGTAAAGAGGGCTGTTCTAGTGACTGTTGTGACTGGATTGAGGTATGCTAGACTGCGAGGTTATCAGGAGTTGATTGTGGAGTGCTTGTCATTCTTGATTATCGATTGGGTGGAGGGTCTTGAGCAATGCGTGTGGAGAGTTATACACTTGGTGCGGCTGGTTTGGTCCTTACGGCAAGATCGGAATGTTTCCTTCCGTTTCGTGTCTAGGAGAGCCAATCGGGTGGAGAGTTTGGTAAGGAGGGGTGTAGGGAGGAGTGATATGTTCAAAGGGGTTCCGAATATGGAGATGATGTAGGAGGCCATTCGATTATCTGGTGGTTTGTACGAGGTGGTGGGTCTACCAGTTGTTTTGTTTATGTATTATGAGTGAGTTCTTGGGGTGCTTTGTATAGCTGTGTTGGAAGCCTCTTCTCTTTTTCTGTTTCTTTTCTCCGTTTTTTTCCTCTCCTTTTTCTTTAGCTTTCTCACTCGGGCATTGGAGATTGTACTTTTCAGTTTTTGTCTCTCTTTATACAATTCATCAGTTAATGAAAAAAAAAATTTAAAAAGAAAAGAAAAAAAAGCATATAGTTGTTCAGGTGTGGGAGATACTACATTGGATTCAAAGTTAATTGTGGTGGAGATACTACTGCAAAGAGAGTTGCTTAGATTCTGGACAATATAAATGAGAGTGAAGGGTTCAATTGCCTATATGTCACTGTGATACAGATACTGGAAAGCGGGTCTGCTTTGATTTTGAAGGTACGTATGTTTGCATTTGTTTACATTTACAATCCTTACTGTATTCTTCAGGCACATTTTATTTTGACTATAAAACTCCATTTTAACTGCTGTCTTGAACATTTTTGAGATATTTACATCACTTCTTTTCTTTGAATGTTCTCTGGAGTTTCAAAATCCATGCTGTACGTCCAGATCTTGATGAACTTGACTATCAATATACGAATTTTCTTTTATGGCGTAAAACATCATCCTTCAGCTCCTAGCAACAAAAAAAATAAAAAACCTTCTACAGATGTTCCAAAAGTTACAAACGAAAAGGCTGGGGGAGAAAAAATAGAAGATTTCGTATCCTTACCAGAGAAAGATCATCTCAAAAACTAGTAAATCCACCTTGACTGAATTTTTGCAAAAGTTAAAATAAACAAGTAATGAACATGAACCAGACCCTTTGAGACAGGAAGTTATTGCCAATTGATGTCAAAATGTAATAAGCAAAAATTCATGAAGAAGGATGTAGCAAAACTTCAAAGCTATGAAATGCCTCCAAATATAACAAAACTAAAATTAGTAATGATAATAAACCGAAGGAAAGGGAGATTAATGAAAAAGAGACTTACTTACCAGAAAAAGGTCATCTAAAGACTACTAAAACCATCTAAACTTAGAGCTTACTGCAAGGAGAAAGGACCTGCTCAGGCAGTTATTTAGTTGGCAAAGACATTGGAAGTTGACAGACCGAGAGTGTTCATAGCCATTTTCCTTTGGACCCGATCCAAAAAAAAAAAAAAAGGATTCATTAAATATGACTGCAAAATTTTAGATTAGCTGCTAACTAGATATAATTTTCATCAGAGCTTCAGTTAAGAAATACAGAGCGAACTGCTAAGTACAACATTTTGTATAAAACATCCAAAAAAAAAAGTAGGGTGGGGGGCAGTAAGAGCACTAGGATCACTATATTCAGCAATTGATAAGAACCCAAAAGATATGATACTTGACGCATGGATATTTTACCTTAATTTGGAGATTTTCTTTGATCAAGATTTTCCATGTTGAGAGGACTTTGTATTCTCATTTTGGAACTAATTTCAATTATTTTGAGCTTGGCATCTCAAAACTATATTTTGTCCTCATTGTAGCATGTTATTAAATATTAAGATTCTTTTTTTTTTTTTTTTTGGATTACAATCCAATGAGAATATGTTTTTTTATTTACAATTTACGTACAAAGATTCTTCACATGTTGGCTTTGCATGAATCTTGGTCACACATGTACCTGTTAGTGGGTCCCACACTTCTTTCGAATGAAGCAGTGATGGATCTTTGGTTTAGTTTTATCGAAAAATTTCAATCAAAATGAAGGAAGAGACGAGCTGTTATTGATTGAAGATGGAACCATACATGCAGGATTCAGGGAAGGATTCTATTCAAAATGTTTCTACTCTGTAAGCATAGTTGATCTCATCTCCACAAGAAGCATATATAATTGTTCAGGTGTGGCTTCTCAGGATGTTTAGTGGATCCCACTTTTTTTTTCGAATGAAGCATGGATAGATCTTTAGTTTAGTTTTATCCAAAAATTTGAATCAAAATAAAGGAAGAGACAGGCTGTTATTGATTGAAGATGGAACCAATTCATGTAGGATTCAGGGAAGAATTGTATTCGAAATGCTTGTACTGTTGTAAGCATAGTTTTCACTTATAGATTTTTATGGATGCATCTCATTTTGTATCCTTGGCTGTGTCTCTCAAAAGGAATGTAAATTTGATTTGAATTGGTTTACAAGACTCTGAACACAACCATAAATCACAGAAGAGCTAAACCGATGAAAGTCTCCAGTTGGCCTGTATGTCCATTTGTAGTTTTTAGAAGTATGATTCGTCAGGGAGATTACTAGACGAGTGCTGCACACTTAATGCATGTAGGGTATGCTTAGTTTCAAAGGAAATTGTGGTAGAGATAGTGGAAAGAGAGTTGTTTAGATTATGAACTAGATAAATAAGAGAGGGAGATTCATCAAAATGCTTAAGCTAGAACTTCTTGTAGTTAATTGAACACATTGCTAGCATCAGAAGCATTAATGAAAGACGTTGCAAGCAGAGGACGGGCGATTATCAAACCATTATTTTATCATGATATCTATCTATAAAATCCTGAATCTTTTCTTTTGACTTCTCTGGTTGTCTGTCATTAGGGTTTAGTTTAATGCGGTTCTAGTTTGTTATTCAGAAACTCATTTACTAAGAAAATCCTTTGCCACTGCACTTTTGAAACTATTTAGATTCCCGTTTTTCCCCTGAAGGTATTTTGTAGGATCATGCAAGTGAAGTATAGATTAGACAAAGGTTAGTCGTAATGTTATTAAATACTTTTTTTCTTTACAGGTAAATATTATTTGGTTGACGTAGGCTATGTTCTTCACAAGGGATTTCTTCCACCATATCGTGGCGTTCGATATCATTTGAAAGAGTATAGTGACCACCAACCTCTAAATGAAAGGGAATTGTTTAACCATCGACATTCGAAGTTAAGAAATACAATCGAATGGGATTTTGCGATTTTAAAGAAAAGGTTTCTTGTATTAGATTCTGAACCATTTTGGTCATATTAGAAACAAGTTGATGTAGTTTTAATTTGCTGCATTTTGCACAATTACATAATGGGAATTAGCTCATATGATATAATCGTAGCAAAATTTTGATTGGGATATGCAGTCTGGAACACAACCTCAAAGAAGACAAAGGACACAAAGGGAGCAAAGGAAAGAAAATAGGGAATGGACAGGAAAAATAGATGAAATAGCACATGTTATGTATGCTGAATATTTGCTTCATTGAGACATGTTTTGAGTAGTTACTAGTGATGTACCCTTTAAATTGATCTAGTTTTTTTTGCTGGTTCATTGTTGTTGTTTTTGGAAGAATATCATACTATTCATTTCCTTTTAGTTGTATAGCAGCACTAGATAAGATCTTATGGGATTCTCAGTGCTTAATTTTTTATATTATTTATTATTTATATTCTTTTAAAAGTAGATATGCTCTTGAAAATTTCTGATTATGATATGATCTTTTATGTAGTTGTTACTGAGTTTCAGGATAAGTTTTCATGAGGATTTCTGCTGGTTATTGAGCTTTGACAGAGTAATTAAAACACATATAGTTAATGATGTTAGTATAACATTGCTTTTACTTGAGTAATGCAATGGAATGACTATTTTAGCAAACAGAATGTCTATTTTGTTTTTGCTAGATGTATTATCTTATTTAAATGTTTGAGTACTTTAGTTCTTAATATATATAGATGTAAAATGCAGTTTATAGTTGGGCTATATGCATTCCTTTGTTGTATTTTAATTAGCTGGACTTGTTTTTTTTTTTTTTTAAGTTATGGAGACATAAGAGATGTCTACTAGTACTTACAAAGATGATGATGCAAAGTAGTCTTGGTAGGCATCTATAATGGATCGGTTCCTGGTTGATCTACTTGTTGTGGAAGTTAAACAAGGTAAAAAACCAGATAAAAGATTTAGAAATGATTCATATACATGTGCATCTAGGGCTGTTTCACAAAAATTTAAGGTCCATTGTACTTTGGAGAAAGTTGAAAATTGCTTGAAGACTACTAAAAAAAGTTCGGTGTCGTTAAGAAAATCAAAGACAATAGTAGTGGATTTAGTTATGATGAAAATAAGATGTTTAATTGCTCTACTGTTGTTTATCAAGAGTACATTGAGGTATAATACTCTCAATCCAATTTTTTATATGCATGTGAGTGCTATTTTTATTTCTTCTTAATTACTTATTTAACATTTTTTGTAATGGAATAGGCACACCCCAAAGTTAAGCCATACATAAACAAGTCGATTGACATGTATAATAAATTGTGTATGATATGTGGCGATGACCAAGCAACCAGAAGTTTTGGAAAAGCAACTGAGAATCTCAATGACATTACTGGTCCCACAATAGAGTATGATGCTGTCATGGATGATGTTACTGAAATCCCAGACAATGATACAATTGGGGAGTCTTTTGAAGTTCCAGCGATATCACATTCAAGGACTTTTGTTTCAACATCCAAGTATAGACCTCATGGGAAGAGAAGTTGTCTTCACGGTGACTTACATGAGAAGATTGATAAATTAGTAGATCAAATTGGCGAAATGGTTAAAACACTCAAGACTAACTCCCAACAAGAATGTATCTCATCTCTCTACGAAGAAGTAACGAGGGTTTGATGAGCTCATGCATAAGGAAGCATTTGATTTCTTGAATGAGAATAAAAAGCCAGTATGATCTTTCTTTGCAAAATGAGATGATGATCGCAAACAATGCTTGAGGAAGTTCCAATATGAGATTGGTCTTAATGAAGATAGTCCTAATTTAGAATAGCTTTACATGCTTTGTTCTATCTTCGTTTTTATGTTGTTTTTTGGTAGTCAAGTCTTTTTAGATAATTGATTGTTGCATTTGATCTAATGTGATTGTAGTCAAGTCTTTTAGTAGTCAAGTCGTTTTTATGCTATTTTTTAGCACTCGTCTTTTTTAGTACTCTAGTCTTTTTTCCACTAAATCAAACAGCAAAAAAGAAAAATAGAAAGAAAAAGATGCTATGAAAATTTTCAAACAAACTTCCAAGTTCCAATAGAAGGAAAATAGATGAACTCCCTTCATTATGCAAACGGTCTTCTCCCGAAGACACAAAGTTCTTCTCTCGAAGAATTGAAACCTTGAACAACTCAAGAATAATGAACTTGAACTTTGAGAAGTTGCTGAACACTCATCTGTCCAGATCTTTATATAGAGCACAAAGAAGATCTGATTCAAATCTCGGATGTGTATTAATCTTGGGATGTTGTAACAATTGTTGCAACAACAACTGCACCGAGAGATTTGATTCTCACATGAGAAATCTGATTATGATCTGTGAGATATGATTCTATATCAGGGACATAATCACTTACTAAAACAGACTAAATCAAATCACAGCTTGATATTCTCAGACAATCGAAATCTTGTGATTTTAGAAAACCTAATCAAATATAATAAAGTTGAGAAAGAGTCCAACTTTAATTGGAAGTCTCAACTAAACTAGGAAGTCTCTCAATATTACATGATTTGACCAGTTGTGAGATGTCTCAAAAATCTTCTAGAATCAACTTGACTTCTAAATTTGCATTACACTTGAATTTCATTGCTATGAATGCCAAAATAACTAACAATTTTCCCCTTTGGCATTTTTTGGTAAAATAAACAAGTTACTCATTCTTCCAAGATATTCAGAAATAAGATGCCATGCAAAAATAACAAAAATAAGAAAGTCAGTAGGCAATAATTCAAAGAAGAGAGTGACTTTCCATGTTAGCTAAAAGATATAAACATAGTAAAAGTTATCAAAACAACTAACAAAGTAACTAGAATGCAAAAGTCAGAGTTTTCACAAAATAAAATAACAGCAGAGTTAATAAAGTAACAAAACAGAGTTTTCTTTTCTATTCCCCCTTTTTGGCAGAAAAAGTGCCAAAGGCAAGAGTTTGCATAGAATCCCTAAAAACTATCACTTTCAGATGAATCAGCAGCGTGGCCAGTCCCACCAAGCTAAGCTAGCAAGTTCTTCAGCTTCCTCTCATTCTCTGCAAGTCTCTGTTGTGTAAGCCTGACTTCCTTCATTTTAGCTTCTATGAAGTTGATAATCTGCAGTTTCTGAACAGTAGGAGTTGTTACAGCAGATGTTGCAACATCAAGTCCAACAAAGGAAGGGCCAGCTATGTCAGCAGGTTTCCCCCCCTGAATGTCAAGCACATGCCTTCCAGACAGTAGCTTCTGGGAGACCTTGATCGGCCTCCTGAGGTTCTCCAATAACTCAGTAATACCCTTGATCTTCTTTTGCCTCATCAAGACCTCAAAACTCAAAGAGGGAAATGGTAACATCCCATAGGTAGTCTCAACTTCTGCATGGCTAATTATGACCTCAAAAATAAGTGTTCCCATATCAAATGGGACTCCAGTATCAATCATGTATAATAAGGTGGCTAGGTCTCAGGAAACTGAGGTGGTATGAAGACTAGGGAGCCAATTTGACAAAGCAATCTTATGGAGGACAGAGTATTTTACACTTAGATCCGCAGAAAGAAAAGAATTAAAGGCAGGCCATGAGGTTAGGACTTTCCCGGTAAGATCAGAAATGACAGTATCCATGTTGAAGTCTTGGTCAAGGACTCTTGGGGTGGCAGAGGAAGTGGAGGGACAACCATAATAGGTACTGATGACCCAAGGAGAGAATGCAAAAACACGTCCTCTCATAAAAATTTTATGAAACCAGGAAAAGGAAGGATTAGCAATATCCCTATGCAAATGAGAGTAAAACTCCAAAACAACATTCCTCACAAATGGTTCGGCCATGGAAATAGTTCCAAATAGCCCTCTGTCCTTGATCAAGTTACCAACCCCTAATTTTTCATGATCAGTCAAGTTTATCACCCTTTCTGAATGTAGTTTCCTCTTAGTGATAAAACCCCACATGACTTTATTAAAATTACAGTAAATTTTGGAGGAGTTGGCCCCAGAAAGCACATACCCGGGGTCAGAATGCTGTGAGGTCTGCGAAGAGGATGGTTGTTTCTTCTTCTTACTCGATTTATCAGATGAAGCTTTCCTCTTAGAACCCGTGGACTTGGGAGAAACATCAAACTCCTTATCTAACTCAGATTCGGCGTCCATGGATTGTGTAGATTGGGGGCTTGAGGGTTCAGCCACTAGAATTTGAACCTTGGAGTAGGTTCGAGTAGGGTACCAAGAAGGAAACCCAGGAGAGGAAACTTGTTCCAGCCCTATCGCCGATGCTGTAATCGGCTGAGATTGAGATGCGGGTGACAGATGAATTGGGTCAGCAGCGTCCATAATCTTCAAGGGCTCTGTTTCAGAGCCAATGCCAGTCAGAGGATCAGATGTAGACGGAATAGGAACCCCTTGCATAGCAAAAAATTCCCTTTGTCGTTTTGTTATGCTAGATTAGGAAGAAGATGACCCAAATGAGAGAGTTCGGTCTTTCCTTTTCTTGGCACTTCCAGACGGCAAACCACCACATGCGCTCCTTGTGCTAACCATTGTTGATTAAACCTGTAAGATTCAAGCACCAAAAGACTAGAGGAAGATTTGGGGGTTAGGGTGATTTGAAGAGGGAAAAACTTGAGTTTGAATGAAGAAGATGAGTACGCGGTTTTGAGAAAAGGGTTTTAAGACTTAAACCCTATATCACGTAAAAATCCCAAATATACCCTCAAGGACTCAGTCTAGACAGGGGACTCACATGATTTCAAAAATCAGTTAGGATTAACTGAATTGATAGAAACCAAAACTTCATGAAATATGTTGTAACATAGTTAACGACACAACATATAATTTAAACCAAGCTCAAAAAATTCATTTTATTTATTTATTTTTAAAAATGCATGAAAAATAAATATGGGCATCCATCGTAGACAAGTGAGTTTTTCTTCTTTACAATATGCAAACTTTAACACTTGAACTGAAATTACTCAAGATCAGATTTAGATTGATCAGAATTTTGAACCAAGTGTGTGTGATCAGCATACAACATTCTTTATGAATCTATCCATATTTCCAACTTTTTGATTCAAATCAATATTTTTGAAAGATCTGTTTCCCCCCCTGTTTTTTATTTGAACATTTGGTAGCTTTCACTCTATCACTAAGGTAGCTCTTTTCTCATGGTAGATCTTCCTCTACATATTGGTAATACATAGGCCCAGATTACTCATTGATAGCTTCACATACTAGTGTAGGTAACTCTTTCCAATGAAGACTTCCACTAAGATAGCTCTTTTCTCATGGTAGATCTTTCTCTACATATTGGTAATACATAGGCCCAGATTACTCATGGATGGCATCACACGCATATCAAAGAAAAGATCATCAACAAAATCCTTCAAAAAAAATCTTCTTAACTGAAGTTGTACATATTTCAAGTGTTCAGTCCAGAATATTATTGCATTGTGCTCAAATCTTTTGGTTCTCCTTCAAAATAAATTTTAATCTAAAAAACGTCATTTTTCAGATTTGAATATTAAAATTCAAAGATTGTAAATATGAAGACCAGACCAAATCATGAAAAGACTGCTTATGCCTAAATGTAGATCTTAGAATGCAATGCAAAATGATAAAATAAATGATAAAATAATTACATAGTGCAGATCCCTAAGGTTTTTCTCAGGGAGTCAAATTTCAATGAATCAAGAGCTTTGGTAAAAATATCTGCAAGTTGTTTTTCTGTTGCAACATATTCTAGAATAATGGTTCTGTTTTCAACCAACTTTCTAATGAAGTGATGTCTTATGTCAATGTGCTTAGTCCTAGCGTGTTGAACTGGATTCTTGGAGATATTTATAGCACTGGTATTATCACAAAAATAGTCAAAATATCCTATACAATACCGTAGTCCTCAAGCATCTGTTTCATTCATAACAGTTGAGTGCAACAGTTACCAGCAGCAATGTACTCAGCCTCAGCAGTTGATAGAGAAATTAAGTTTTGTTTCTTGTTGTACCAAGACACAAGGTTGTTTTCAAAATAGAAACATCCTCCAGCGGTGCTTTTCTATCATCTCCATTTCCTGCCCAATCAGCATCACTAAAACCTGCAAGACTTGAGTTAGTGTCATTAGAGTACCAGATTCTATAATCAGCAGCCCCACTAACATATCTGATAATTCTTTTAATAGCAGCTATGTGTGACTCTTTTGGGGTTGCCTGGTATCTAGCACAGATGCCTACACTAAAACAAATGTCAGGTCTGCTAGCAGTCAAGTAAAGAAGACTCCTAATCATACTCCTATACAAACTTGGGTCAACAGAGGTACCACTCTCATCTTTTGTTAGCTTCAGATTTGTTCCCATGGGTATCCTCATGTGTTTAGCACTTTCTAAACCAAATTTCTTAACTAGGTTTCTGGCATATTTGCTTTGTGAGATCAAAAATTTCATCCGCAAGTTGCTTGACCTACAAACCTAGAAAGTAGGTTAGTTCTCCAACCAAGCTCATCTCAAACTCATTTTTCATTTGATTCACAAACTCATCTGTCTTGCCCTGAGAGGTAGATCCAAAAACAATGTCATCAACATAAATTTGAGCAATGATAATTCTATTATTGAACCTCCTAATGAACAATGTTTTATCTACTCCCCCTCTCCCATAGCCATTTTCAATCAGAAAAGTTGTCAACCTCTCATACCATGCTCTAGGACCTTGTTTCTGCCTTTACAAGGCCTTTTTCAATCTATACACATGATTGGGGTGATGAGGATCCTCAAAATCCTTAGGTTGCTCTACAAATGCCTCCTCATTTAGAATCCCATTTAGGAAAGCACTCTTGACATCCATTTGATACAGTTTGAACCCTAACAAGCACCAGAAGTAGTCTGATTGATTCAAGCCCAACTACAGGTGCAAAGGTCTCATCAAAGTCAATACCTTCTATTTGGGTGTATCCCTGAGCCACTAACCTAGCCTTATTCTTGATAATGTTACCAAATTCATCAGATTTATTTTTGAAAATCCATTTGGTACCAATTACATTAGAATATTTAGGCCTAGGAACAAGAGTCCACAAATCATTCCTCACAAACTGCTCTGACTCTTCCTGCATAGCACTAACTCAATAATTATCAAGTAATGCTTCTTTAACATTTTTGGGTTCAATTTGAGAAGTGAAACATACATATCTAACCATCTCTCGGTAATTCACTCTAGGCTTGTCTCTAGTACGCATCCCATCATTAATATTCCCAATGATCTTATC
>JAUPMG010105584.1:0-12163 GCA_031762675.1 Pachysandra terminalis | reverse complement strand
TCAAGACTTTGGAAAAGCATTATAAGACTATTTATGATATCCTTCAACAAAGTGGGTTTGGATGGGATTCAACAAAGTAAACGATAATGGTTGATGATGAAAATGTATAGAATGCTTATTGTCAAGTATGAATCTGATTTTTTGGAATTGTGTATATTTAAGACTTTTATGAATATGGTTTATATTAAATAGTTTTTATCTTATTTTTGTAAGAGTCACACAAATATGCAAAGAATTTTCGCAATAAAGTAATTGAAAATTGGGATGAATTGGTAACTATATTTGGGCAAGATTGAGCCAATGGAGATGGTGTTGAACATGGTGCGGAATCTAGAGCTAGTTTGAGGACTAATGATGTTGAATGGTTAGGTGAGTGTCAATCTTGATGATGTGGGTGATGGTATACCTCTTCAACTGTTGAAGGAAAAAAGCCAAACCAGACAGCGTCAATAGGGTAAGAAAGTAGGCTTGTTACCAAATACACAACAGCCGAAAAAGAGAAGTCATGCTACTAACATCTCTGCAGCTTTCTCACAAGCGGCTTCAGTACTTGAGAAATGCATGTCTACAGATGATAAAAAGGAGGCAAGTGCACAGATGGTATATGACAAAGTCAAGAAAAAAAATACAAAACCTCAAAACGTCTTAAAGTATGTGAATTACTAATGGCTGATCAAAGAAAGATCGAGTTGTTTTCATGCCTTCCTATTGAGATGATAAAGGATTGGATTTTGATGCATCTTTGTGTCTCAACAGATTAATACATTTGAGTTTTATAGCTGGTTATGTATGGACATATTTTAGGAAACTTTGACCGTGGGTTATATTTTTCTTGCATGGTTAATTGATTAATTTTTAATGTTAGGTTTGACTTGGTATGTGGATTTTATAGCCTAGATATGTAAAGTGTTATGAGAACAACTAATTTATATCAATAAGTTATTTGACAATATTAGTTAAATAATATATATGATACGATTTTATTTTTTTATTATAATTATATTACATAGAATTCATTATATCAACCAAACATTAGAATTGCAAATGGTGATGAAATTAAAATTTAGGTTTGTAATTCTTTATTGTAATCAAACAAGAGAATTCCAATTAAGAGAATTCAAAGTCTTCAGAATTATAATTTTGCAGCTTAATTTCAATTCTCTGTGTCACAAATGCAACTTTCCTAGTCCTTATTTCCAATAAAAAGGGAGCCTGATAGATCAAGGACTTTCGTCCAATCAGTTTTACCACCAGTTTGTACAAAGTCATTTCTAAGATCCTTGCGATGAGACTCAAGAAAGTGCCAGCAAATTTAGCGTCCATTCATCAGAGTGCCTTAATGGCTGGTAGACAAATTCTAGATAGTGCACTTATTGCTGATGAGGTAGTTGAGGAAAGGGTCAGAAGGGGCAAGGCGGGTTTAGTATGTAAGGTGGATTTAGAGAAAGCATACGATCGAGTTGAGTGTCAATTCCTAGACTGTGTTCTAGAATGGAAAGGGTTTGTGTAGTGACCCTTGTCCTTGAATCATAATTAATATAAATTAATTGTAATTTAACATTTTAATCCCTTGAGAGAGATTATAATAGACTAGGGGTTTAACTTGCTGAGTTCGGTTATAACCGAAAACCGAATGAACCGAACCGAAAAAAATTTGGTTAATTCCGGTTTGGTTATGGTTTAAAAAATACAAAACGAATTAATTTGGTTTGGTTTACAGTTAAGTCCTCTATTAAACCGAACCGAACCAAATTAACTGAACTCACCTAAACCGATAACCGAACCGAACTAAACCAAAATTAACTAACCGAAAACCAACCCGAAGTGAACTGAACTCAAAACAAAATATGTCTAATACGCATCTTTCGATTCTTTCCTTTCCCAGATTCGCTTCTCTCTCAACGTACTTTCTAAACCTAAAGGGCATTTCTAAACCCTAACCTAAGCAATCTTTTTTCTCTACTCTCAAAGCTTAATCTTCTCGAGCCAAAACCTAAAGGTGATCTCTCTCTCTATCTTCGAGGATCAAAATCATATTTCACCCTCTACTCGAAACCCTGGTAAAAAATCTCTCCACTCTTTGAATTTCATTCTCAAGGCAATCTCTGAAGGATTCGGCAGATCTCGCAAATCACAGGTACACCCCTATTTCATGCGATTCTCATTTCTCGCACCGGTGTTCGTCCATCGTTTGTTCAATAAGCTGCTGTAGTTTCTGCTACTGTAATATATTGAACAACCACTGTTCATATATTGAAATCTTTGCGAAATTTCAATAGCCGATCTGTTTCTTTTTCTTTTTTCATTTATTCAGATTTTTCTGTTATCAGTTCATTACTCTGAGTAAAAATTTTCGGTTATCAGTTCCTTACTTGTTGTTCGGTTATTTTGGTTCGGTTTAGGATTAGTCAAAAATAATCGGTTTGATTTTCGGTATGGATTTAGGTTTGGTTTGGTTTTCGGTTTGGTTACATAAAAATCGGTTTGGTTTAGGTTTGAACACCAAACCAAACCGAACTGAACCATTGACACCCCTACTGAATAGGGATCTGATTGAAATAGGAATTTAGATATAAGGACTATATGTGCTGATAATATGAAAATGGGGTTACTTATGTAATTTAAAAGTTTTCAGGAGTGTAGGGCTTTGTGCCCAACATATGGAACTAATTGGACTAGACTTGGTCCTATGGCCATGGGAGAGGGTAAGGTTAGTTTAGTAAGTTTCTATTTGAATCTGAATTGCTGTTACTGCTTTGGATAGGGGGAGAGTAACCTAATTTTCTCAGCCTCTTTACAAATAAGATATGGGAGATAATGGAAAGATTCCCATAACCCTTCCTTGCCTTGTAGCACATGACCAAGAGAGAAAAGGGAGATCTGGTTTTTATTGTAAAGAAAGATAAGAGAAAAGAAGAGAAAAAAAGAAGGAAGAAGGGACAAGAAAGCTAAGAAAGAGAAGGACTGATAGAAGGAGATCCTTGGAGAGATCTTGCTGCCGGTAATCTCTGCAAAACAGTGAGGTAGGAACCCTTGGTTCTCCCTCTTTGCATTAGCATACAAATATAATGATGTTTAATATTGAAGTGTAAATGATGTTTTTTAAAGATAATGTATGGTTGTGTATGGGTGAGTAAATATGTGTGGGATTTGAGTGTACTGATGTGAAAGTTTATGTGATGAATGTCTAATGAACCTTTGACCTAATATCTGGTCTAATATACGTATATATATATATATATATATATGCTTTGATGTGTGATATGATTGAAAATGGGAAATTAATATCAAATCAATGTTACGGATGTTTTGTCAATGTTTTAATGTTGCAATGTGAGAAACATGAATTTGGATTTTCTGGGGAAGATCCGAGCTTCGGCTCAGTTGAGGGTCGGCCCTAGAGTAGACCGAAGGTTTTAGTCCATCTGAGGGTCGACCTAGCGAGGGAACTAAAAAACAAAAAAAAATGAGGAAATTTGCTAGAAAAGGGACTGAGGTTTGGGCGAGACCGAATGAGGGACCGAAAGACCAAAATGTGAGGAAAATTACTGGAAAAAGGACCGAAGTTTGGGGGAGACCGAAGGGAGTCTGGGGAGGTTTGGGCCACTTGGGGGTCAACCGAAAATTGGGACTGAAGCCCAATAAGTGTGAATTTTCGTGGGAAGTTGTGTTTTGCCCTTGTGAGGTTGCGTGTGGTGTTAGATTTTCATAAAAATGTGTGTGCAATAGTTTGTACAATGAAGTGGGTATTTTGCCTTGGTTTGCAGTATGCTGTGAAATAATTTTGGGTGTTCTAATCTATGAGAGGTATATATTACTGGTTATCTGAGAAATGATTGTATTTTAGAGATAGAAGCATGTTGATATGTAATGCATAAGTTATGCATGTGTTGTGTGTGAGGTCCCTGTGTGACCAAGGCATTTGATATGCATGTTTTGGGTTTGATCCTAGAGTGATTACTATTTGGGTTCCAGAACTCCCAAGATAGGAGGGTCTGATGAGTATTTGTGTGTATTTGTATGTGTTAGGGTGTTTTCCTACCTTTGGGTACCATCCCCTGAAAGGAAATGTGTAATGGTAGTTCCTACCTTTGGGTAATAATCCCCTGAAAGGAAATGTTTTATGGTATCTCCTACCTTTGGGTAATAATCCCCTGAAAGGAGGTGTGTCATGGTATCTCCTACCTTTGGGTATCATCCCCTGAAAGGAAAAGTCTATGGTAGTTCCTACCTTTCGGCAATAATCCCCTGAAAGGAAATGTTTACGGTGTTTGCCTACGATTGGGTAGCATCCCCTAAAAGAAAATGGTCTTGTGTGTGTTTTAACATGCCTTGGGTAGAATTCCCAAAGGAGATGTGAGTTTGGTTATAATGGTTAGGCTATGCCTAACACCTTGCACTTGCATTCACTTCATCCACTTCACTTTATCATTAGCATTATTCATCATGTACATTCATCCTCATTACCCTTCTTTGTGTGTGTATGCCATTAGCATCATTATGCTTGACTCATGTGCATATTCATGTTTTACTTGTGGGTGTTGTATGAGAAAGGTTGTTGGTTATTATTGTTGTGAGTATGAGATTAGTAGTTGTTTATCATTATTAAGAATATGAGATCGGTTGCCGTTTATCATTATGCGTGCGAGATTGTAAGCAAGTTTTAATATACGGGTTTGCATGGAGTGAGTTAAGTGTTGTGTGTTTATGTTAATTGGAAGAGGTATAGTCCTTGGATTCCTATTGAGCAGTCAACACTCACGCCTACGTGCAACAGGTTACCGGCAAGAGTGATTGGCTGGATGTGGACTCGGATGGAGTGGACACTGGATCGAAGCATGTTGCTTGACTTTATAATTATGAATTGCTGTTTACCATCGCTACTATTGTTTAAATTTTGGAACAGTTGTAATGGACCCATAAGGACTTGATGGTTATGTTTCAGTTGGTTATTTCTTCTGAATTTTTGGGACATGATATAATATATTCGATTTAATTTTATTGAGACTTCCGTTGTTATTAGTTATCTCTGATGAACCATATAGAATGGTGTTTATGGTTTGGCCGCATCCATTGGTTGGATCTGAAGGTCACTCCTTGGTTATCCTTGAGATTACACATCTCGGATTCGGGGTGTGACAGTTTGTGTGGGGGCGGAGAGGAAGGGGGTGGAGAAGGTGGATTGGCGGGCATATTAGGAATGTCTCCTTTTCTTTCATTATAAACAAGAGCGTCCAGGGTTATTTTGAGTCCTCTTTGGGTCTTCGCCAGGGTAATCCCCTCTCTCCCTTCCTTTTCACATTGGTAGGTGATGTTTTCAATCATTTCATATCCAGGGCGGAGGAATGGGGATTAATATCGTGTTTTGGGTAGGGAGGTAGCAGTGTCCCATCACACATCTACAGTTTGGTGATGATACCATCTTATTTGTTGAGGCTGTTGAGACCCAAATTTATTGGATTAAAGTAATCATCAGCTATTTTGAAGTGGGATCTGGTTTAAAGGTGAACTTAGAGAAATCCATGTTATCAGGGATTCACATCCCACCAGCTAGATTGCAGGTGTTGCATAGGTATTGGTATGTAGCACTACGGAGTGGCCTTTGCAATATTTAGGTCTCCCATTGCGGAGATAACCCTCGTAGCCTTAGTTTTTGGGAACCAATTGTTGAAAGAGTGGAGAAATTCTTAGCCACGTGGAAGAACTATCTGTCTCTTGGGGGTAGGATTACCTTGATTCAGTCAGCTCTGTCCAATATCCATATCTACTTATTGTCACTGTTTAGGATTCCAATTAGGGTAGCTAAAACCACTGAGAAAATGCAGAGAGACATTTTGTGGGAAGGGAAGAGGGGAGGGGGTTGAAAAAGAACCACTTGGTAAAATGGCACGTAGTATGCAAGAGCAAGAATTATGGCGGTCAATATGGGAAATATCACAGTACGCAATTTGGCTCTACTGGGCAAATGGCTATGGCGTTTTAGTTTGGAACAGGATTCTCTTTGGGTTAAGGTTATTCACAGCAAGTACGGCATTCATTCGAATGGATGGGATAGTAATCCATGCACCCGAGCATATAGCAATGCCCTTGGAAGGCCATTCATTCCCTAAGTCCACTCTTTTACCAACATTGTCGTTTTGGGGTGGGGAATGGATCGCATATCCTTATTTGGAGTGATGTGTGGGTTGGGAATGTCGCCTTTCATCTAGTTTTGTCTGTTTGTTTCGGCTTGTTAGGAATAGGGGGGCTCCTATTCCGTCCATTCTGTCCTGGTCGAAATCGGGCTAGTCATGGAACCTAGACTTCAAAAGAGAACCCTGTCATGCTGAGATGAGTGAGCTCCTAGTTTTGTTGGAAAACATCAAAGATGTCTTCATTGATCCAAATTGTCATGATATCAGGATTTGGTCCCTTGAGCCTAAAGGTGTTTTTTCTACTCGGTCCTTTTTCTCCTTGCATCGTCAGCTCACACATGTTTTTCATGCTCCCCAGCTTTCTTTCCCTCCCCATAGACTCCGCAAATCGTGTGCCCCACCCCGTATCACAACTTTCATTTGGACCCTCCTTCAGCAAAAGATTAATACGGCTGATATTTTACAAGGACGAAGGAAGAATTAGGCTTTCTCTCCCCAAATATGCTTCTTGTGTCGGGAGGTGGGTGAGTCGATTGAACATCTCTTTCTACATTGTGCGATGCCCAGGAGCATCTAGCTACACTTTAGTTATCAGATCTTGGGATAATGCAGTGGAGGACTTATTTGAGTAGTGGAGAATAACGGACATTGGTAAAAGAGGTCGTATGATGCTCCTTATGTGCGTTTTGGCTGATTTGGGCAAATAGGAAGAGGAAAATATTTGAGCACAGGTCAAGGAGCACACAAGCTATTATTGACATGATCACTTACATGGTCACCTTATGGTTCGTTACTCGTCCAGAGTTCAGGGGGATATCCATATCTGATACAACCAGGGGCTGTTTCGGTGGCACACAACTCGCCTTCAAGGAACCTACAGATTGCATCTTGACGTCCCCCTAGCAAGGGGTTTAGAGGAGAGTTTATTAACTGTGGTGCCTAGGACCTTGTTGAGTGGATGGCTGGATTGAAACGATCTGCCCCTGCAGTTGCCTTTTCTATTATATTTGTTACGTTCTTTTCCTTTTTTAGCTGTTCTGTTTTCTCCTGTTTTGTTGTCCATCTTGGACAGTTCCATTATGTACTGTTGATTTCTCATCATTTATAATTTATCTAGTTATTCATCAAAAAAAAAAAAAAAAAATGAAGAGTGAGAGGACCTGATCTAGTTAGTTGGGCACCTACTCCTTCCTCTTCTAATCGAATGGTCTTAATGGGCTTTTACAAATGCATAAAATGCTTAAGTTAATTGTTATTAGTTATGTAGTTAAGCAATAATTTCGTACCAATCACTTAATGTGCTGCTACTTTATATCAAAAGCAAGCTTAATAACTACGATTATAAATTTCGAAATTATGTAATTAATTGGGCTAGGCAGATGGCTGGCCCAAAATCATTCTTAAGTGGTCACCGAGTTGACTAGGCAATCACCTTGATTTCTAGGCACCTAGGAGATGCTTGCTTATGCAAGCATCACCTAGAGTCCTCAAAGAAGCCTAGTTGCCTAGGTTTGCGCTTAGGCACCTAGGAGAGGACTTTTAAAAATAATATATTATGTCCTAAGACTTACATGTAGGGTTGCACCATGTGATTCCTCTTACAAAGAATTGGTAAATTGCTAATTTGATATGAAAAATACAACATAGTTGCATGGATGGAACCTAAGAACTAAAACAGCTATTGAACTCATTAATGCTTATGAAAAGAACAAAAAAAAAAAAAAAAAGATAAATACACAAGAATAAGACTATAGACTGAACAAGCCAGAAATAGACATTTTAACCTACAAAATGGATTCATATAATATTCATATTATATCTGATTAGTCATCAAATATATATAATATCAAAGATTCTAAATGCAAGAAAGCAAGATCATACCTCACAAGGAAGCAGAGTGCGACAAAGGTTCTCACCATAGCGAAAACCATATTTTTCCAGGAAATTCCAAAATCCATCCCATAGCCTTGACCTAGATGGTGCTTGTAACTCCAAGGAATTTGCACCATCTGTTGTTTTAACTTCCTTAATAGAAATTTGTGGAACACCCTAAAGAACAGCAAAAGGCAAAACCTGATGGGTAATAGAAGCTTGAATATCAAATATAATATTTATAAATATATTAGATTCAACACCTATTCCTCAAGTCTGTGAAAGTTAAATTTTATTAAAATCTATTCTAATTCTTAAGCAGCTGCAGATAGACACACAGGTTGATATATTTTCCTTCGGAATTTAAAGCAACCGTGTTTTGGAAATTTGGCAATTTGAACTTGATTAAACAACAGATTTGTAAATGTAAATAACCAATGATGGTAAAATAATCACAGAAATTTGTTTTTATGTCCAACAATCATGGTTCATTATTCTCTTTCTTAAGCAGCTGCAATTGATATATTTTCCTTCGGAATTTAAAGCAACCGTGTTTTAGAAATTTGGCAGTTTGAACTTGATTAAACAACAGGTTTGTAAATTTAAATAACCAATGATGGTTCAATAATCACAGAAATTTGTTTTTATGTCCAACAATCGTGGTTCTTTATTCTCTTTCAATCAATTACAGTGGTTTTAGGTGGGATTTTAGCCATATAACACCATTATTTCTCTATATTTGAAAGTATAATGACAATAATATCCTTTCAGACCTCCAGTCATGTTCTTCGCAACCTATTGGTAATGCAAGTATAAATCATGGTCTAAAATATGGGGAATCGATATCCATATCAATTGTACAAAACTAAGAAACATAGATACACGTCAAAGCACTATTAGAAGCACGAGGAAACTTCATAAAGAAGTAGCTTTAGTACTTAGATACAACAGGAACATGGATAATGAAATGCAATAACAAGTAGAATAGTCATTTATATATACCAGAACAACATATAACATAGCTGCAGAAGTCCAGGGCCCCGAGCTGGTAAGAATTTGCAACACAAAGGTCCAGACTCCAGACCTCTCAGAATTTATCGATCCTGGCAAGTTGCAAATGTACAACAATAACAATGGTTAAGATCATGCATTCACTCACACGAAAATTCTCCAAGTCTCACTTGTTGGTAATCCCCCAAACTAATGGAAAGGGATTATGTACAATGTAGATACCTTCGATACTTGGATCAAGTCTGCAATGGGGTATCGGGAGTTTATATCATTCTGGGCCGATTGAGGATGTAAAGAGGAACCGCTCGATTCCAACTTCGAAAGATTATATCGAATGGTAGTAGATCAGGAAGCTTTGGTGCAGGATTGCCTGACTAGAGTGGTAGCTATTTCTTGGAACCTGGCAAGGTTTATAGTATCGGTATTGAATAAGGTATCATGCCCCTTGAAAACTTATATGACTCGATACATATCGGCTGATATGTATCAGGTATCAATCGATGCTATTAGAAAGCAGGCAATTTGGTATTAAGAGTACAACAGAGTCAGTAGTAACCATCCCAACAATCGGCTGATGAATGTCAGATGTAGACTTGGATTGAGCTGTCTCCCCTTACCATTAGGTTTGTATCAACCACCCTCAAAACCAAGTCATATTGGTTTCAGCCAATACGTAAAACCTTGGAATCCAGTGTTCTGGAGACCACCCTTTGAAGTGAAACAGATTATTAAATTGATATTTCAACACTCTATTTGCAGTTCAAATTAATCCAGATGGTCTTGAAAGAAGGATGTGGATGGAGGATTTTTTGGGAAGATTTACAGGGATGTCCTTTTATAATAAATTGGAAGGAACATCAGATTCCTTATTTCTGACAAGAATCATTTGGACATCCAGGATTGCCTCTAAAATGGCCTTTTTTGGATGGCCTGCTTTTATGGGCAAAGTATTAACGGCGGATCACCAGATTAGCAAGAACTGGTTGTGATGTCCAGAGGCTGAAACAGTGAACCATCTCTTTCTACACTGGTTTTGGGAAAGTTATTTGGTGGAAATCCCTTCACAAGTTGGATCGGTGTTGGTGCATGCCTAGAACATGGTTTTAAATTTCGGCGGCATGCCGCCGAAATATCGCCATTTCCCCCCTTGGGGAAATGGTGGTATTTCCCAGATTTTGCCAGATTTCGCCGAAATATTGGCGAAATTTTGCCATTTCCCCCTGGGCGAAATATCGGGCGAAATCGAAACTTAAAACCTTGGCCTAGAAAGGTTAGAGACCTTTGGTTATGTTAGAAATGGTCAGGAGCATGGAAGTATGACAAGAAGACCTTCTACATGATTTATCTTGCTATACTTTGGCACATTTGAAAAGATGGAAAGAGCAAAATCTTTCTTGATGTATTCTATAATGAAGGGTGTCCTGACAGAAAGGTGGTTTCATCAATTCATTCTTGGTTCGTTGTGGCTGGGAAACGAACAGGTATTACCCTTTACCTATCAAAAAAAAAAAAAACAAATGGATCCACTGGCCTCTAATGAGTGACGCGTGTACCCGGAGAACCTTTCAAATCATAGAACTCTTAGTGCATCAACCCAGAATGTATCTATAGAATCAGGTGTCCTTCATCTCAATGGCATCCCTACTATTCACACCCAAATAACACAGTGTCAAACCAGGGACAACCAGTTGGGTCTGTCAAAGCTCAAATACAGTTATGTAGTTGCAAATCAATTTGATAGAGTGCTTAAGCCAACAGTCCTTGAACAGGGGATAATTGCAGGAGGTTGCACTTGATAGTGAATCAAGTGATATCAGTGCCAACATTACCAGATAATCAGTACAAACACCAAGTCGGGAAAGCAAAACTCCGAGAGGTAATCAAGAGACTTCATCAAAGGTGAGCACCAATGATCGATCGAGGGAAATGTGGTTTGAGTCTCTATCAGAATAAGGCAATTCAAAACAAGCTAAGACCACAAAAAAATAAATAAATAAATAAAATAAAATAAAACTTTGAATCAATTCATTATGGGTTTTAGGTTCAGACAAACCCATTCTTCTTGCTGTAGGTTGGAGTTATTACAAAAAGTGGGCATACTGATGAATCATGCCCTACTTCCCTTGCAACCACTGATAGCACTGGAAATTTGATAAAGCTATAATGCATCTATTAGGATGTAATCATGGGCTGACTTGGTTGAGGAAGAGGGAGAAGGAATAAGGTGGTCAGAAGGATTCTCAGGGTTGATTTTTGAATAAAATTTTGGGTTTCAGAAAATTTCGAGGTGCTTCTTCTAAAGGATTTGAGAATAAGGAACATGAGATCTTTACAGCTACAGAATGGAGATAAGATAGTGGGAGAAAAAATAACTAAAGTCAAAAGTTCCTAGGGAGTTACGTGACTTATAAAGGGAATTCGGGATCAGAGCAGCAAACAGAAGGAAGGGGAACGAATATTAGTACAACACTCCAAAATTTTAACACAGAATGTTTGGGGTAATGATTGTAGGATTACAGGCCTATAGTCGAGGCACTATTATCTCGGTTTAAATCCAATATAATTATGCGCAGGAAAATAAATAAACATGACTGAATCTTTCTTGATAGAGGGTAGAGCTCCTCCTTTTAGATTTGAGAATATGTGGCTTCTCCACCCTAGTTTTTCTGAATTGGTGAGTAAGTGGCTTCTCCACCCTAGTTTTAGATTTGAGAATATGTGGCTTCTCCACCCTAGTTTTTCTGAATTGGTGGGAGGAGAACGGTGAAGCTCATGGTTGGGAAGGGTTCAAATTCATGGGTTCCTTGAGAGGGCTGAAGGCTAAGATAAAGGTGTGGAATAAGGAAGTGTTTGGGTGGTTATCGGAAAGTAAGAAGAAAGTCCTAAGGGAAATTCAAATCTTGGATAGGATTGAGGAGGGTAGAGCTCTTGCAGAAGATGAAAGGGCCGCTAGACGAGAGTGGAAGAAGGAGTTAGAGGATATTCTGAAGAAAGAGGAAGTTAGCTGGGGGCAAAAATCGAAAATGCTGTGGCTTAAAGATGGTGATGGTAACACAAAGTTCTTTCATAAAATGGCTAATTTCAGGAGAAAGAATAATAACATTGTGATGTTGGAAAAGAATGGTAGGATGATTGAGGATCAGAAG
>JAUPMG010105573.1:0-12164 GCA_031762675.1 Pachysandra terminalis | reverse complement strand
CAAGGCTTATCTCCTCTGCTAGAAACCATTAAAGTGAAGAAACCTTGAAAGAGATTCAAGGAGAGAAAGAAAGAGTCCGCAAGCCTTGACTGTAATGGAGAGAAGATGAGAGACTTGGATGATTAGTAAATAAAATAAAAGATCGTACCTAAAACAAAAGAAGTCTGGTAAGAGCGTTGAGGCCGACACTTGTTCTCCTTTTCATCATCTCATCACCCATCCTCTCAACAACATTCTGTTCAGCTTTCATGACTCAATCAAAACCTCAAGATTCCAAATTTTAGAACCTTAAAACCAAATCAACCCAGAAAACAGAAACCAAAATAAGATAAAATTAAAAATAAAAAAAAAATAAAACCATAGGCCAGGTCTCTTCCGAAACCAAAAAACCACGGAAGAGCCGATGGAGATTAAAAAGAAAGAAAAAAAAAAAGAGTAACTAAAGAATGAAAGCAAAAAAGAGGTTTTATAATGAATGAATAAGTAGTACGAGAAAGAGAGAATACGAACCATTGTGAAAAAAAGGTGTGCTTAGAATTAATCATTAATAAAGACCCTTTGTTAAATCCATTAATAAATCTATTAAGATTTGAATAAGTGTGTAAGCTCCACCTAGGTTATTTTTAATACCTAAAATAACTTTTTTTAAAAAGAAGAGTTTGGTTGTGTTGTTATGTTAATTTTATAAACAATTAGGGATATATTTGTCAAGAAAATAATATTTAAAAATTCAAAGATTTGTTTTTACTAAAAGTTTAAGGTAAAAGACGATAAAACCATAGTTTCATATTATATTACTCGAATAATTACTACTTAATTTAAAAATTATTGTAGTTATAGAGGACAATATATTAAAACAACATGCAATAAAAATGTTTTAACACAAAACTTGAAACATATAAATTTTTTGATAGGTGCTTCATATTAATTTAATTAAACCACAAGATGTATAAATACTTGTTTAACTTTAATTAGATATTACAATCTCGCCGGTTGAAAAGCCTTTAGTTTGACCCATCTCGGTCGGGTTGAAACTAGGACTGTCAATGGGGTCGGATCTGGATCTGATACCGACTCCAATTCGTTTAAATTTATCCAATTAAATGTCCATCGGGTTGGATTTGAATCCGAATAATTGGATCCGTCTATAATCGAATCCGGATTCGGATGCACATCATTCGACCCGATTAAGATCTGAATCCAATTAACTTATAAGAATACTTAAATAATTTTATATATATGTTAAGGATATTTATGTAATTTTTAGTTATATATATTATTAGATTAAAGTTTAAACCCTAACGTAGCATTCTTCCTTTGGTTCTACTCTACGGATCAGGAAACTCTTTCGCTCTCTTCTCTCTCTCATATATATAATCCTGACGAGTTCAGATCAGGCAACTCTCTCACTCTGGAGCTATTTCTGTGACGGTATCCAAATGTGATTTTACTGATTTCTTCTTTTCTAGGTAGAAATTTCTGAAATATTTTCTTTTTCATAAATTTTTTTAGTCCAATCCCACCTTGCATTGCCATGCTAGTTTCAGTTCTACTGTCAATGATCTAACTGGGTTTCTTTTGGGGTTCTTCAAACTGTGATCAAGGACTAACTTACGACTGTAATTCTCTCTCTTTGGACTTATTGTGTTTTGTTTGAATTAGAAATTAATTTAATCGGAGAGCCATATAAATGTCAGATTCGGATATTTAATCAAATTTAAATCTTCGTCGGATTCAAATATGGATCTTATAAAATAATCGAATTCAGATTCGATTACTCATATGAAAGATTCGACGGATCTTTAATGGGATTCGGATCTGGCCCGAATCCGACCATAGGTTCGTACTGTTTGACGGGATATATCAGGATTTACCCTCCCCGTTTGTCAAAGCAGAGTAGGCTTCGCTCTTAAATTCGACTATTATAAAAAAGCGTTGGGCCAGGCTCTCATGGGGCAAAGTTGGTCCATTTAAATCATTATGTAAAGGTCAACAGACTCAACACACAACCTTATGTTTTTTGATTTGATACCGGAATTTATTCAGGCTTGGTTCTTTGGTCGCCGACCTATTATGCATGATGGAAATCCATGTTTAAAAGGAAATGACTAGATAAAATAGGATTAGCAGTCTCTTCTATCTTTGGAAGTTACTTGAGGAAACTAAAAGGGTATATTCCTTTCCATTCCATCATATCTCCTACATTTAAAGGAGAAAATTTTTATGGCCTTTTAACTAGAACTATAATATTTTTGAAAAAATACCATATTTTCTAATGAAATAAAGGCAAAAGTTGGAAGAAGAAAAGATTTCATTATACCATTTACAAAAGACAAGTAATTCTAGATGGCATTGTATCACCATACTTGGCAATGGGCAGATTCCCACAAACCCAAACAAGCTCTTATCAGTAGCCTATCTCAAACACACCAAATCCTATCATCCGTATTTGGTGACCCAAATTCATCATATTTTAAGTAAAATTTATGAAATTTTGATATATTTACTTGTAAAATTGTTGGTCTGAAAAAATCAACTCCGGCTTGCTTCTCGGTCGGTTTGTAGGTTTACTCTCGGTCGTGTGGCCGAAGTGGGTATGGGCGTGCCAGAACTCTTAAGAGTTCACTTGAAAGACATGTTATGTGAGTTAACCTGTGTAAATTAACTATTAAAGTGAATTGGTCAATTATATGACCGATTGTGAATCAGACGATTATGTGCCTTCCAATCTCAAAGGATCAGTGGCCGATCTAGTGAAACTGATTTTACGTGATCAACAACACCATATATATATATAAACCATAACAAGATAATATGCAACTATAAGGTAAACCTTCTAAGATGCAAGGGAAACAAGAAAAATACAAAAAACTCCGAAAGTATCTTAGGCTCCGATTGTGGGACGTGACTAACCTACTTCATGGTGCACAATTCGGCATGCAAGAGACTGTCGAGAGGACCTCCAATGGTTCCTTGGGATCCGATTGTGGGACACGACTAAATTACTTTGCGGGTGCACAACTTGGCATGCAAGGGACGATTAAGTAGGGTTTTGAAGAGCACCCAACTGGGATTCCTCCATAACCGGTTGATTCGGATGACGAAGTAAGTGCAATAGGTTCCTTGCAGAGTGCTAAACTAATGATCAATGGAGATCAAGGGTGAAGCTATGTGTAGCTTTGGTTAATATGTTGTGGAGGCTTTTTCCATTATGGTCGATCTCTTCTTATAGGCCTTTACTGTAACTGCTCGGCAGTTGGGTGATAATGGGTAACCTCAGTCTTTCCTCTGCTGACACCTGGCCCACTTCCTTATTTCATGTTCATAGTACGTCCTGCAGTCCTCCTTTGGCAAACTGGGCTCGCTTTAACTTGTTGAGCCTGCGCGTTATCTTTCCAGGCCTGTATTGCCTTTATTGGGCCAAAGCCTATTTCATTCTTACCGCCTAACGACCCATGCGGTCTCAAATAGTTTATGGGGTCTAGCCGGTTTTAGGTGGTCTAATTCCAGCCTAAACAAAAAAATATATTTTTATATAATAATTAACACATAATTAAATGGTTGGGATGATTAATCGGGTTGAATCAAACCCAAATCTGATTCTAACTTAATTTATGATTTACCAAATTCTAAACCATTGGGGGGATTGGAGCTAGTTGATCGGGTAACTTGCTCAAGTGCAATCCCTCTTTGGTATGGATGGCAATAGGAAAAGTTTTGACAAACCCTAACCCACCCCTAAGGGAACCCTCCTAATATCAATCCCGCTCTCAACTCTATTAGGGCTATAGTGGGACAAGACGGATCTGATTACAAAGTTTTTTAAAAGTAGACATTTTTTTGCTTCATTTGGATGCTAAGAGTATGCCAAAAAGTTAATTTGGAAAGTAATATGTCGAAAAGTAAAATTTATTTTTTCTTGAAACTGTTTGATTGTATTAGGAAAGTGTATGATTATGACAAAATTTTGATTTTGATGTTTTGTTAGTAGAAGAAAATGAGAAGTTTTTTATTTTCCCATTTTATCCTTCATTGTATAAATACAGGAAAAAGAAAGTTTTAATGGTAAAGGGTGGGACGGGGGAACATGCTCTTCTCATCATCTTTTTATTTTATTTTCTCATAAATTCTTTTTTATAATCAACTGAAAACTTTTCTATGATACCCACACTTACCGAAAATCTAAACACGTGTACTATGCAAGAAAACCATATTTCCTTTATATTCCCATAAAATCCAGCTATTCAAACAGAGCCTCTAGATAATTCTAGTCCCACGCATAGTTTTAAATTTAAAAAATATCACCGATTTCAGCTGCCCAAACGAAATCGAAATTTCAGATATTTCAATGAAATTTTGTTGAATTTTTTAATTAAAATAATTGGTCGAAGTAATATCTGAAAATTGGCCAAAATTTTGTTTATTTCGCCGAAATAAATTCACTTGTTTTTTTTTTTTCATTTACAGTATTTTAATATAGGCATAATTTAGCCAATTTTTTTTCTTCTTTTTTTTAGAAGCACTAAGTAATAACTTCTAAAATATAAATAATAAACTCAGTCAATAAAAAGTGATATTTTCATTAAAATATATATTATTTATGAATATACAAATTAAAAACAACAACAAATAATATTTTGATTAATAGTGAAATAATACAAAAGTTTACAACTAATAAATACAACATTTATATTGCAACATCCAAAAATTATATAAGTATCTAAAATATATTGGGTTCAAATTCAACTAGAGGGGTCTGACTCTAACGATTTGTAATAGAAGCTGATCATTTGAGCATAATACCCCTCAATCAATGATAATTGTAATAAATATAAACTATTTTTTAATTTAATTTAAATTTTTATTTTTTATTTTTACCTTATAACTATATGAGATCAATGGAGTTTTCACAATTTTCATTGATACTAAGCTTCTTTCTTCTTCCATATAAGTATCTATTTTGTTCTTAAGATTATTAAACAAGGCATCCAAAGGTATTTTCGTTTATAAATTATATTTTCGAACTATAGGGGATGTATGTGATGGCCAAAGTTTAAGAGGTACTTGTTGCTATTATGTCAAACTCAAGGAGATGTGAATGTAATTTATCATTTTTTTTTACTTTTTAACTAGATTTTAAAATTATTTATGCGAAAAAATTTTGAAAATAAAATACACATTTCGAGTGAAATAAATAAGGCTAAAGTAGAAAAAGTTTACCCAGATTTCACCAAAATTTTGACCATTTCAATGGTAAAATAATTCAATCCGAAAAACTACCGTCTTCTATTTCGTTTGACAAATCTAACATCGCAAAATTTGGTATGGTCAAGGAGGCTCCGATTGGAAAGCTTAAAGCGAACTCGTCACAAGATACCAAATTACTACTACAGACTGAGAATGCTCCTCGAAAAAAGAGCAGACTAACCAGTAAACGACATGCGTCTTAAGAGCCGCCTGAAGACTGAAAGCTAGAATCTTCAAGAACCGACATAGTATATACTCCACATCCTTAAAAGCGTTATCATAAAAAGGATAAAAAGATAATATCCCTACTATAGACAGTTGATCCATTATCCTTACCCGACGTAATTAAGAAGATAAGTTCCAAACTTCCTACTGCTACGTTTCTATCGTCATCGCACCCCACGTGGTGGCCGGTGCACGCGTCGGCAGCAGATCACTACACGCACAGGTATGGCCCACTGGGGACCTATGTTGCACCGAAACACGCAAAGCGTTGGTGCTATATATAGGTACACAAGTACGACCAGTAAGCCATTGTTGTGATCACTTTTACAATTCTCTTTTTGAGTCCTATTAACAATTTTAATTGATAGTGAGATGGGTGCACTGGAATACGTATCCGAGCTATTAGCTCGTTCTCGAAGCAGCAAGAAGCTTAAGAAGCAATTACAGGTATGAATTGGATTCTTTCTTTCTTTCTTTCTTTCTTTTTGTTGATGACTGGTGTCTGAGGCAATTTGTGATGATATCAGACGGTGGAGATTAAAGTGAAAATGGACTGCGAAGGATGTGAGAGGAAAGTGAAGAAGGCTGTAGAAGGAATGAAAGGTATTGGATCTCTCTCTTTTTAATAGACAAGGACGATAATATGATGAAGATTTGATTAAAAAGATTTAGTAGAGTAATTTAAGAAGATTGAGATTATTGAAAGATGTTTTGAATTGGGAATTCAGGAGCGACGGAGGTGGAAGTGGATCGGAAGCAGCACAAGCTGACGGTGATCGGGTATGTGGATCCGAAGAAGGTGCTGAAGCGGGTAATCCGTAGAACGGGGAAGAAGGCGGAGCTGTGGCCATACGTGCCATATGATGTGGTGGCTCACCCGTATGCACCAGGTGTGTACGATAAGAAGGCCCCACCAGGGTACGTGCGAAACGCGTTGGACAATCCGGAGACGTCTAAGTTGGCACGTGCTAGCTCCACTGAAGAACGATACTCCACGGCGTTCAGTGATGATAATCCGAATTCCTGTGCCATCATGTGATATATATATGTGTGTGTGTGTGTGTTTTGTATCAGCTGTGTAGTATAGGATTAGTGTATTATAGCGCGCGCGCTCTCTTACGGCCATTGATGAGCTGTTGGTGGTAGTTTGTTGCTCAGAAATGTCTTGTTAGGTTGCTCCAAGTCCAACAAAGTGGTTGTTTTCATATTTATTGCGACTCTTTTTGTAACGTCGCTCCAGTGAAGGGATATGTCTCAACAGAAAGTCCGTTATTATTCCTTATTAACAAATCTGTTTCAGCTTTTGACTATAAATGAGCACAACAAACACACGATTCGTTTACATGAACAGCCCATGTAGGGTTAAAGGCAGGCCCAGCCTGAATTCAGGATTGAGAACCGTGGGCCAAGGTTAGCCCAATAGTCAACACATATATGGGGACATAGATTGTAGGTTGGCCTACTTTCTATTGTTGTAAAGACTTGGAAGCAGGTTATCCTTTTCATTGTTGTGTAAATTACACTTACACCCCCTCAGTTTTTTGACACTGACAGATATTCCCTGTATTTTTTGAAATGGCAATGACACCCCCCGAGTTTTGAAGTTAATGGTAAAGACACCCCTTCCAGCCAAAATAATTGATAATAAGACGATTTTACTCTTTAAAACACAAAATGACTTTTATCACCCCAACACCTCCACTGCACCAACACGGCCACCCCACCACCACCACCCTCACCCCACCACCTCACTACCACCATCACCATCCCACCACCACCCTCACCCCACCACCGCCACTATCACCACCCCACAACCACCACCATCACCACCCTCACCCCACCCCACCACCACCACCACCACCACCACCATCACCACCTAAGTGTGCAAGGGATGTACACTTAAGTGGTGGTGGTGGGGTGGGATGAGGGTGGTGATGGTGGTGGTGGTGGAGTGGTAAAAGTCGTCTTTTATCAATTATTTTGGCTGGAAGGGATATCATTGTCATTTCAGAAACCACATAGGGTCTATCTGCCAATGTCTGATCACTAAGGGAGGTACGTACAATTTACCCTTTTTTTTTTTTTTTGTGTAATGAAAAACGTTACAGAAACGAAAAAACATGAAATGAAACTAAGATGATGATGGGAAGGATCTCCCGGTATATATTCCCATAGCATCATCAAATAAGGCAATATGGTGAATTGAGTCACTACAACCATTACAAGGCCGAAAAAAGTCGTTGGTGATGAGACCATTATGACAGACCTTCCATAAAAAGAACGAGTTTTTGAGCAATAGGAGGCTACAATCAGATTGTATGCAGAGGCTACAGAGAACTTACCAGAGGATGTGGCCTTCCAGATTGGGGTGTCTGAACAAATTAGGGTTGAATGGGATGGCGGAGATGTCATCTGCAATCTCGGGGCTCCAAATTGCCTCCAGGGTATCTCGTTTCCACACATGGTTCTGTACATCAATTAGAGAGTTGACAGAGCAATTGTTGAAGGGGGGAGGAATACTTGGTGTCCGGCTCGCTAAAGTGTGATAGCCAGCACGCAGGCCGGTTCGGTAAGGTTAATATTTTTGCTGTGCCAAATTCCAATTTTTGGCATCTCAGTTCACATGAGTATACGGCTTATGGCATGATCCGCTGGCCGGGTCAGGCCAGGTCAGGTACGGGCTAGCTTGTGCTTCAGCCTGTCTTGGGTACGTCTTGTCATGTCGTGGTGCTGCAACCTTTAATCCAGGCATTGTACACCCCTACCTGGGAGCTTATGTTACTCGGCCCATCTTGTGAGAAAGGGAGCTTATGTTGGTCGGCCCAAACAAGAACCCAGGCGGCCCATATATAAAATTGGATTTGGCTCAGTTTGTGTCCAATCTAAACAAGAACCAGAATGCCGATTATGCAGAGAATAAAGAAGAAACCAGATATTTTAAAATTTCCACGTCAACTCCAAATCAACAGGGGATTTTTTCCTCCATTACGATCTTAGGACGTCATTTTAATCAACTACAAATGAAGGGTGCAACTCGGTTCGGCTTGGATCAGGTTAACTTTAACCCAACCCCAAACTGACGACCTTGAAAGTTAACCCAAACCCAACCCAAACACCAAACCAATTTTATTTTGTAAACCCAAAACTTTAACCCAACCCAAACTGCATTTTCAGGTTGATAAATTCGGTTTGGATTTCAGGTTGTCCCAGGTTGCCCAAAGGCCTAACCGAAAACCTCAAAACTCCCAACCTAAAACCAAAACCAAATGGAATTAATTTGTGTTGGCTTTTTTCAACCCAAAAGAGTTTCCACAAGTCCCAAAACTTGTAACAATTAGTATCAAAACAGGCACCACATCACGGGTTCAAGCCACATAAGGAATAACCTATAGGCTGGATTAAAATACCACGTAAGTGGTGAAATATTACGATCCTATATGTCAAGTGCTTAACAAAATGAGCTAACGCTGGTAGAGAAGGCTACAAACCTATATGTCAAGTGTTGCACCAAACTAATTTCCACAAGTCAACAGTTAACTCCGTAACAAATTTCAAGTATGCATTTATTCCTTTCGTGACCCTTGCATCCATCAAACGATTATAAGAACCATTTTGTTCTCATCCAATATATTCTTCCAAGTCCTCAATAACCATTCTTTGAATCCTTAAAGCTAATAAGCTCCTGGAAGCACCCACAGCGATCAATGTCTTATTAGTAATCACACAAGCCAATCTTGTCACTTGACCAACCGACAGGTAGTGTACTTGTTCCCATCCACTCGTGTCACATATCTAAATATTTAGCTAAACGATCAAAGCTTAGCTTCATTTTGAATTGGTGCCACCATAATCCTTATATCATCCAATCATAGCAGCAATTCAAACTAAAAACTGAATTCAAAGCCACAAGCTAATAATATCGTAAAGGATCACAAATAGCAGATGATACCTTTATCTGTTGGTTAAAAGACACGGCTCATGTCGGATCATTCTATGATGGCACCACGCATTAAGCTCGAATCAAGGAACCGCACAAGTTCAGGTCTCAAAGGAAAGATACCCAAATCCTCATTTCTTTCGGTCTGCAAGCTCAGTGATTAAGAATCATACATACAGCTTTAGAAAGAGGAACAATTTTTAGAATAATGAACATCTTAAAAAAAAAATGCAATAAGAAGAATTGAAATAAGGTAAAGCTATCCTCGTATACAACAAAAAGTCCGGGTCTCCCTGTTAGCTTAGCCTACTACATAGAAAGCTTCCTGCTTTAACATGATATCTAACTAAATTACAAAATACATGAAAACCAACACTGCAGTTTAAACCAAATAAGCAGCTCCAATGTTAGAGAGAGAGAGAGAGAGAGAGAGAGAGACTAAGGCAATACTGCAGTTTTCAGAAACCATTTATTGTATGACGATACGTACCCATGAGCTAAGTCCAAATTAGCACACCTCAACCAGCAGGTACTACATGAGCTCCTCCTGATCAATAAGCACAATAATAATCAGATCCGATCAACAAGAAAACAATTTAGTTAACTAAAGTACAAGTAGCATATTTAATTATGTTCTAATGTTATACAAAGTACAGCACTTGTTGATGGCGGGATTTACTTAATTTATTAGTGCACACGTGGCACAATCTTAACAGTACTACATCAGCACATTGATTGACGAATTCGGTTTGATTACTTACACCACATCAACCCGGAAAAACAGGATAGACCAACGGCCTAACGAGTCAATGACTCGACCCAAAGTGTTGACCGGCCCAAAAGACCATGAGCTTACCAATATTTTACTCTCTTCTCCATATGTTTATGTTGAAAGCATGGAGATATCTCATGACGTCTTTGCCTTGACACATTTAACAACTCTTACAACACGTGGCATCCTTGTCTCATAACATGCATAAGCATTACCTAGCATTACAATAGACTATAAAAACCCTTGTCTCAGAGACAAAGGGTGTGGTTTTCCCATTTCAGAGAAGTAACAGAGAATGAAACTCATCATTCTCTCTCTCCACTATAGGATCTTGTATAGAACTTACATCTCCTTCCTCTTCTTATATCTCTTTCTCTTCTCTCTATCCTATTGTTCCGTAATATGAGATGGAAGTTCCTCTTTTCCCACCTCTCTTTCCCCTCTAATTTGTTGTAATGTTCATCAGGTAAAGAAGCTACTATATAATCTTCAAATGAATAATGAGAAAAGATGCCTATAAGGCAATTTGTAGGCGTAATGCCGTTCGTACGGCTCTTGCATCAGTTTAGGCAAACAGTTGGAGCGTTCTCAATACCCAAAATACCTTATCCGCTTCCGGACAATATATAAGTAGCTAATGCACAGCGCAACAAAAAGCGATGTCGTTACGTGCTTACGCCATTTTATCCCATATAAGCAGCTCAATTTACAATAACAATCTCAAAGCAGGTTAAGCAGCTCAATTCTTTTTCTTTTTTTTGATAACTTGGGTGTCCGGGCCTTAGGCCCGACTAATCCCAAGTAGGAGGCTTGCATAACAACCCACTGCCACGACCTCCCACTTAAATCCGAACCTGCCCAATTGGGGAATCGAACTTGAGACCGTGCGCCTAACCCACACAATTCCCTATTCGCCCATACCAACTGAGCAATCCGGGGTGGGTAATATGTTTATAACTTTATATTAAGGATGTCCACCCCTACCCCAATGTTATGCAATCCTCAAAAGTAACTTACTTCGGCCTCTCATGCCCCAACGCGTATCCTCACTTATTTTTGAGAAAAGGGTTTTGGTAGCGCCTTTTGCTTCTTCTTCATAAAGAAGACAATAATCCAGATCTCAGAAGCAAATTCACCATTGCCTTTAAGTCTATTTGATGCAGAACACATAGTACTTAGTAGAGGGTAAAAATCTACCTACAACATATCCATAATCAATTCCCTCCAGCAAATAAGCTTGATAGTTCTTTATGTAAGCAAATCAAAGAATATTACTCCAAGTTCAGCACAAGATAATATCGATAATCAATTCCCTCATCTAGTGTTATTAAAGGCGCTAGCCTAGGCACCTAGGCGGTTTTCTAAGGGTTTAGGCAAGGGTTGCCTAGGCTGAGTGTGCCTAGGTGAGTGCCTATCCACTTAGGTGATAACGTAGGTGACAAGGCAGCCTGGTCACCTAATCCACTTGGGCGGTCGTCCATTGTGTGATGTGGATTTTTATATTTTAATTAGTTTAAATTTCAATTAGTATTTGATATGATTTAATTAATAATATCAATGAAACTTACTGATGTTAATATGTTATATCTTTTATGCAGGTTTAATTAACGCTTTATTGATTTTAACTTTTAAACATCCAAGTTTCTAGAGTCTACTCTAACCCAAATAAAGCATCAAAACTTTATTGATTTTAACTTTCTATGATTCTTTACCCTTTTTTTTTATTGGGTTTTATTTCATTCAAACCTTAGGAAATTTATTATATGATTGCTCATTGTGTTAGGCTATATTGGTAGAAATCATGTTATGTTACTTGCTGTTTCAAATTATTTGCATATTCTGTTTTTATAAATTTTATGTCATTTATTTATTACATGCTCTGTTATTAAAATCGTACGATTCATTGTTTGAATCGTACGAGTTGAATCGAATCGCATGGTTAACGAGTTAACTCGCCTCGTTGACTCGTTTTGGGGTCAAATC
>JAUPMG010105562.1:0-12164 GCA_031762675.1 Pachysandra terminalis | reverse complement strand
ATGTCTTTAGAAATTATTTCGGCCGAAATAACCGAAATTTTGGTTGAAAAAGCATTTCTTTCAATAGAAATAAATCAGTCAAACTTGATTTATTTCGCCGAAATTTTGGTGATTTCGGTGCCTTTTTCGGCGAAAAAAATATGGTCGACATAAATGTATTTCGTGTGTCGGCTGCCCTGGCCGACACCGAAATTTCGCAAAATTTCGCCGAAATTTAAAACTATGTCTGGAGGTGATTGGCCTTCGAGTTGAACTTTAGTAGAAGGAAGTATATCTCCTTCATAGTTCTTTCAAAAAAAAAGATAATACATGGTCCTTCGAAGTCTATGGATATGATCCGAGGGCGACTTCTAGGTTCGAAAGCATAAAAGTGCCCTCGAATATCTATCTTCAAGGGAATTACCTTTGAAACATGAAATAAGGAAATAAAATCACTCGTAGTCTCTTCTTGGGAATGAATAGATGTGACTTCGAGGTTTTATTTGAAGTTTCATATGTTTGAGGAGTCCAATAGGGGTTGTATACCCTTGTATCTATCCTTCGAGAGGGATAATGTCCTTCAGAAGGAATGGAGAAATTCATAATCCTTCGATTATTTTGAGGGCAATTATCCTGTGTCATAAAGAATGTAAATCCTTATTCATTTGGTCACTCCGAGGGTAGTTAGCCTGTGTCTATTAGGTTTTGGACACGTGGCGTTGCCCCATAAGTTGCTTTTTAAAAGGTTGATTCTTAAAGAAGCTTTTCTTTTTTGTGATAAGGACGGTCAGATATCTTTGAGCCGTTTCAAATATCACCTTTTTACCAAACGGTCTAATCAACGTGTAGCTGCTGTTGACAGCTGGCACGTGAAAAGCGGTTGTGTAGCAGGTAACTGCTTTATTGGATGATTCAGTGTATGCAGCTACACCTAGTAAACGTGTACACGCGCGCTCAGGATAGTGCCACGTGTTTAGTGGGATTAATTAGACCGCCTGATCACCAACATCTATTAATCTGGTCGTGGCCCTACCTTGAAAGTCATCTAATGATACAATAATTTTTACTTAAATTTAGAACATGGCTAACTGCTTCCCGCAAACCCAGTTTTTAAAAGTAGTTCTACACCGGCTTCACCAAAATAGGCTTCCTGAAGAACCACTTCCATCCAAAACAGCTTTCAAAAGTGTCACCAAAGCATTAGGTAAGAAGCCCTTTTAGGACTAGGAAGGGAATCCTAACCCTTAAGAAGCTATGCCAAACGGAGCCTAAGACTTGAATCACCTTCCAACTCAACCATATTGAAACCTTTCCTGATTGCCATTTTCAATCCTTCAACAACTGATGTTGCCTTTACTAACAAGGCCGAAGTTTTACCAAAGTAGCAAGATGATCCTACTAAAAACAACCTTACAATGTGTTTCGTGGATGGTTTTGTGAATAATCTCCAAGTATGATATTACTGATCGACGGGAACCTAAATCAACAAGTGACTGTATCTCGTTTCTAGAAGAACTAAAGAGTCAAACTTGTGGACCGTCTAACACCGGTCGAACCAAGCCAAGGAAAATAATGGATCAAGGTGCAAGCTGCCTACGTACCCAAATAGGGATCAAGTCAGACATAGTTCAAGGTCTTGGAATTTTGGCGGAGGTGATTTCTCCTCTCCTTTTTCATCATCCATGAATGAGGGAAGTGAGCTAGTATTTATAGCTTTTGGAAGGAAATTAACCGCAGTTTGAATTCTCAACCACCGTTTTTTATGGTGGTGAAGATGTTCACCTAGGGTAGTACGCATCATGTACCCCCAGTCTCTTAGGTGGACTAATCACCTAGTGTTGGCAAGCCTCACGGCCCCTCGATATGGGCATTGGCGATTGATAAATATAAGTGGTAATGAAAGCTGTTTAGCCTTGGCGTCGTCGAGACTGTCTAGTCTTGGCGTCATCGAGACTGTCTAGTCTGGGCGCCATCGAGGCTACTAATCTTAGTACTTTCGAGGTCCTCGAACCTTAGCACTTTCGAGACTATTGACCTTCTACGTCGTTGAGGTTCCTCTAGACAGAGGTTATGTATCACCTTCTACGTCTTAGAGCTTCGCTCTAGACGGAGGTAGTATCTTCTTCTACGTCTTAGAGTTTCACTCTATACGAAGGTAGTATCACCTTCTACGTCTTTGAGTTTCGCTCTAGACGGAGGTAGTGTTCTACGTCTTAGAGCTTTGCTTTAGACGAAGGTGGTATCTCCTTTTACGTCTTAGAGCTTCGCTCTAGACGGAGGTAGTATTGCCTACGACATCATCGAGCATTGCTCTAGATGGAGGAAGTATCGCCTACGACGTCATCGAGTATCACTCTAAACGGAGGATAGTGTTGCCTACGACGTCACCGAGCATCGCTCTAGACGGAGGATAGTATCGTCTACGACGTCATCGAGCATTGCTATAGACGGAGGATAGTATCGCCTACAACGTCATCGGGCATCGCTCTAGACAAAGGTAGTATTGCCTACGACGTCATTGAACATCGCTCTAGATGGAGGAAGTATCGCCTACGACGTTATCGAGCATCGCTCTAGATGGAGGATAGTATCGCCTACGGCATCATCGAGTATCGCTCTAGACATAGGATAGTATTGCCTAGGACGTCATCGAGCATCACTCTAGACGGAGGATGTATCGCCTACGACGTCATCGAGCATCGCTCTAGACGGAGGTAGTATCGACGTCTTACATCTTCAAGGCTATCTCTCAATTCAGGTGTAAATTCATATCGATGTGTCGACATCTTACATCGTCCAGGGCTGTCTCTTCCCTTAGGTGTAAATTCATATCGACGTGTCAACGTCTTACATGGTCCAGCGCTGTCTCTCCTTTTAGGTGTAAATTCATATCGACGTGTTCACCGAGATGCGTCTCTTTGGTGAACGTGAGGCGCACCTCTAAAGCTCTCAAGAACCCGAGGGGTTGTCCCATCGCAGGTGGGTGCCCTTGATTATGACTTGAGATGATGTCCCATCACAAGTGGGACTCTCAAGAACCCGATGGGTTGTCTCATTGCAGGTGGGCGCCCTCGTGTATGACTTGAAAAGTATTTCTGCATCGGCATTTTGCTATAAATGAATCTGACATCCCGCTGTGGAGTACCTGTTGATATTAGCTTCATTGCATATTCATTGTAAGTGTTAATTATCTTGTGATTTATGTAATAACAAGTGCCATCACGGTAGCGCACTACCTTCTCCTATATCTATGTCTTGGTCGTATATTCCTTGAACCGGTTTCTCGAACCGACTGGGGTTCTTCCTTAGGAAGTTTCCGAGGGTTATACCCATGAGTGTCAGTGGGGATCTTGCTACTTGTCGGTCATAGTCCTGACACATGACAGTCTGTTATTGGGCTATCTGCCCTTACCATTTTTCATACCTACATTTCAGTCCCCCTGACCACGATGATCATCTTCAAGATATTGGCGTGGTCATGGTATAGTTTGACTAACATTGTCACTGCACGCCGATCATTGGAGACGATCTCTTAGTTGGCATCCCGCCATGGAGTATTGGCATCCCGCGATCTAGTATAGAGACGCATCCTTAAGTCGGCATCCCGCCGTGGAGTATTGGCATCCTGCAATGTAGTATAGAGACGCATCTCTTAGTCGGCATCCCGCCGTGAAGTATTGGCATCCCGCCATAGAGTATAGAGATGCATCTCTATGTCGGTATCCTACCGTGGTGTATTAGCATCCCATCATAGAGTATAGAGACGCATCACTTAGTTGACATCCCACCATGAAGTATAGAGACGCATCTCTATGTCGGCATCTCGCCGCGGTGTATTGGCATCCCACCTTGGAGTATAGAGACGTATCTCTTAGTCGGCATCCCGCTGTGGTATATTGGCATCCTGCCATGAAGTATAGAGATGCATCTTTAAGTCGGCATCCTATTGTGGCATATTGACATCTTGCCATGTGGTATAGAGATACATCTCTTAGTCGGCATCCTACCTTGGTGTATTGGCATCTCGCCATAGGGTATAGAGCGCATCTCTTAGTCGGCATCACATTGTGGTGTATTGGCATCTCGCCTTAGGATATAGAGACGCATCTCTAAGTCGGCATCCCGTCGTGGAGTATTGGCATCCTGCCATTGAGTATAGAGACGCATCTCTTAGTCGGCATCCTGCCGTGAAGTATTGGCATCCTGCCATAAAGTATAGAGACACCTCTTTAAATCGGCATCCTGCCTTGGAGTATTGACATCCCGCCTTGGAGTATAGAGACGCATCTCTTTATTGAATGTGAGGCGCACTTCTATGTCGGCATCCCGTCGTAGTGTATTGGCATCCCGCCATTGAGTATAGAGACGCATCTTTTAGTCGGCATCCCGTCGTGGTGTATTGGCATCCCGCCATGAAGTATAGAGACGCATCTCTTAGTAAGCATCCCACTATGAAGTATAGAGATGCATATCTAAATCGGCATCCCGCCTGGAGTATTGACATCCCGCTTTGGAGTATAGAGACGCATCTCTTTACTTAATGTGAGGCACACCTCTATGTCGGCATCCCGCCGTGGTCATGTGGTAATATGATGGTCATCATTGGCGTACGTTGTTTGCTGCCCGAACCAATCCCCTAGTACTAGGATCTGTTTTTGATCTTTCCCCTTTTTATTTTTGGGCTTTGGTACATATACCAGTCCGCACGGGACTTGATAATAATAAATCATAATGGTAGCGTCTGGCGCCACCTCATCCGCATGATGGTGGCTGCATTTGACGCCCCTGCTCCTGGGGTCTGGCGCCAGTACTATCAGTTTAACAGGATTGATACAGTAGTATCAGTTTGACAGGATTGATATAGTAGTATTAGTTCAACATGACATATACTAATTATTAATAAATAATTTATTTTCCTAGCGTCACCTCACCCTCAGGCAGGGGTTGCCTTTAATACTATTAGTTTGACAGGACTGATATGGTAGTATCGGTTTGACAGGATTGATATAGTAGTATCAGTACAACATGGCTGATACTAATTATAAATAAATAAATAATTTTTCTAGCGCTACCTCACCCACAGGCAGGGGCTGCCTTTAGTACTATTAGTTTGACAAGACTGATATCGTAGTATCAGTTTGATATGATTGATACTAGTAGTGCTTTATAGGACTGATACCATCCGTAGTATCAGTATAATAGGACTAATACTGGTTTTTTTTTTTTTTGGCTTGGTGTCATGCCTTTCTTGCAGCAGCATTGGCATGACTGATAGCAGTAATATCAGCTTGATAAGATTGATACCAGCAGCAGTATCAGCTTGATAGGACTGATACCAAGAGTATCAGCTTTATAGAACTGATACCAGCAGTAATATCAACTTGATAGGACTGATACTAGATTTTTTTTTTTGGGCTTGGCGGCATTCCTTGCCTACAGCAGTATTGGCATGACATCATCAATGACATCATGCCCCTAAATATTTTTTTAGGTTTGGCTTCATGCGTTGCCTACAACAACATTGGTGTGACATCATGCATGATGTCATGCGTTTGCAATTTTTTTTAAGATTTGGCGTCTGCCTTGCTTGCAACAGCATTGGCATGACGTCTCAATGACATTATTCCCTTGAATGTTTTTTGGATTGGCGTCAAGCCTTGCCTGCAGCAGCATTGGCATGACTAATAGCAGCAGCGTCAACTTGGTAGGATTGATACCAGCAGCAATATATCCATGGGTACCAGTAGGCATCTTGCTACGTGTCGGTCATAGTCCAAACATGTGGCGGTCTGTTATTAGACTATCTGCCCTTACTATTTTTCATATTTACACAATGTTAAACATATATTCCAATAATTTAAGAATACTTATATTTTTCCATATTTTCTCATTAATTGGAACTTCTGAGAGAAAGAAGGAATGCAGCTTCGTTAGTTGGCTTCGCCCCAGATTTGGTTTCACCAAACTTAATGTTGATGGAGTTGCTCGTGGTATCCCTGGTATTGCTGCAGTGGGAGCTGTATGTAGAGATGATACTGGTAAATTTCTATGTGCTTTTGCTCTTATCATTGGTATCACTGATTTGCTCTTTATCGAAGCTTTTGCAGTGAAAGAAGGTCTAATCATGATGCTGAATTTAGGATTTTACTCAATTGAGGTGGAATGTGATTGCTCCGCACTCTTATCTATTATCAGCAAACTTCCTCGTGATGTTCCATGAAAAATTCTAACTATTATCTCAGATATCTTCCTTCTCTGTTCCCAGTTTGATTCTATTAGGTTTACTTGTATACTTAGCAGCGAAGCAAACTCGGTAACCGACACCCTAACTAATTTTGCTTTGGATTTCGTTTTTTTGCTTTTGGTGTAGCTCTCCCCCTGAGATCATCTATCGTTCTCTTGAAGACGATTTCATTGGGATTCCAACCCTCATTGGATGTTTACAGTTTAATTTATTTATGTTTCATTACCAAGAAGAAAAAAAAAAAATTAACTCTCCATCTCTATTTAGGGAGTGTTTGGTTGCATATATAGTTCTAATCCTGGGAGTTCACATTAGTATAGCTTTATAAGACGGTTATAAACAATTAAGGAGACCAAAATCCCCTTTAATCAGTGCCAATTGCCAAACAAGGAACTTCTCAACTGCTGCTAGGGTTTTTTTTTGGGACTCTTGTCTTGGGGCTCTGTGGCGCTCTTTATATATGTTTGTTCACAACAAGAATATAACCTACACCAGTCGCAGTTTGATTTCTCTCCTTCTCTTTTTGATTTTTTGTTTTAGGGTTTAGGAAATGATGTTGGATTAAATTGCCTCTTCTTTCGGCTGCAAGGAATCGATTCCTTGATGGCCTTGTTCTGGAGGCATATATCTATATTTTTAGCCAAAGTTGCAAGGGAAACTCCCTGAGATGCTCTTCTTCCTTCTCCGGGTTCCCTTCCTTTGGTAGATTCCAATTTTTTTGTTCCTTGTTAAGAAAAAGAGGAAAAAGATCGCTCTTTTACATATATTTTTAATGAATACTAAACATGAGCTACCTTTTTTTTTTTTTTATTTTGTGAAAGGTTCGATTTTTCTGCGTTTTTCTGTTCATTGCTCTCACCTCGTATTTTTTTATTTTATTTTTTAAATTCCATTTTTTCTTTCCTAAAAGTTTCATTACTTTTGCTTGCAGATCTTTCACTTCCGTGAAATTGGTTGTTGTTCAGCTTGGAATTTAAATCAACCATTTGAATTACGTTCATCGATCTCCAAACGGGACCTCAATAAATGGTCTAATGACGAAAAATTAAATTTTATCTTAAAGATGGTGAAGATGTTTGGGAGTTATTACATGTTTAAATCAATTTTCTTTCTTTCTCTCTTTATTATTAGCAATGGTGCAACGCACGTGAGGGTCGTCTAACTCATTTTCTATTTTTCAGAACATTTTTTATCTTGCATATTCAATTCAGAATTTACATAGACTAAACAATTCAACTTATCAATTCGCATTTCAAAACACTACGAATTTCAAGACACCTCAGTGTTAGCGATTTAAACTTTTTAAGTTGCGAATTCTTTATAGACTTAACAATTCAACTTACCAACTCGTACTTCAAAGATACTTCACTGTTGGCGATTTAAACTTTTTAAGTTACTAATTCTTTATAGACTTAACAATTCAACTTACCAATTCGCAAGACACTTCCGTGTTAGCGATTTAAACTTTTTAAGTTACAAATCTTTTTAGGGTCTACATCAAATTCTAATAACTTAAGGCATTGTACCACACTTCTCAAAACACTAGGGGAATATTGCCCAATGCCACTTGTTAAGCAAGCTCCTTCATTTGAATCCACATTTATGATCAAGTACCAAAACAAACTCATAAATCATAAATCATAACTTCAGTTTTTTCATCTCTTCTCTGATTAGCCTTTGTTGGAAACTTAAAAAGAAAAAACAAAAACAAAAGGCCAATGACTAAACGGGGCTCTAGGGTTGAAGCCCTTTTGCTTCCTACTGAAAGATAACCAAAAAAGTCCTAATTCTCTATTATCTTTGTCTGAATCGGGTAGCGGCGGCGGCGTTATTCTCTGTCGACGTCACTATTCCGGCATACATTTTCAGGTTAGCCCTTTCCTGAAAATTTGTAATTAACAAATTTACACACAATTATATTTGTTGTTTCAGGAAATGTTGTTGAAAAATATTGCGGACAATACATGCTCAGATTAAATATTGGTGAATATAGACTAAAATGAGATGGCTAAAGCATCAGTTGTAGTGTGCGTCTGCACATGTCATATTTCCCAACTCTAGAAGACCTTATTACACGGAACACGTGACCTGCATCCATCTACTTGTGCTACCTCAGTCATCTTTGCTCCAAACCATGTGAGACCCTAATTTTGAGTTCTTAAAATTCAATGATAAACTACATTCACACTTTTTGGGTTTGGCATAATGGTAACAAGTGCTCCCTCAAATACCACTCCTTTACAACAAACCCTTGTCGTTAGTAACTGTAAATAAAATAACGGAATATTTATTTTTGGTTTATGGCAACATATTTTAAGGATGAAAATATCCTAATATGCCTTTTTCATTCATCTTAAGAACAAAATATTTGCTTATATGAAAGAAAAAACAGAAACTTCATAATATTGAAAATTATTAAAATCTCAATAATCACATATAAATTTATAATCCTTTTAACGTACTTAAACATAATGATTGATTAGTTTGAGGGTACATATTGCTATTATACCAAACCTAAGGAGGTGTAAATATAATTTATCAAAAATTAAGAGATTGGTTAGGGGTGTCAATTGGTTCACAAATCAAATCGGAAAAAGTCGGTTTGGTTTGATTATTTTAAGTTCGGTTTGGGGTTTAAAAAATAAAAAACCAAATTAGTTTAGTTTGGTTTAAGGTATCTCTTATTTACTTATCTATTATTATTCTAAAATTGTTAGGATAATGGTCTCTTATCTATTAGTATCATATTAAGTATCATTTTAATTAGTTATCCTAACTTTAGCCTACTTCACTTATAGATAATATATAACTAACTAATAGATAAGATAAATTTAGGATTTTTTCACTTTTAAGATATCCATTTAAATATAACATTATCCTAATACAAGATTCTAATTCTCATAAGCATTAACGACTGTGTTGTTTATATATTAAGATATTTAAAATAGAGGAGTTAAAATATACTCAAGATTTTTATTTAATTAGGATCATGATTTTCTTTAACTAATTAGGTTATCGATATTTATAACAAGTTCTACATTTTTATAATTTGACCCTTAATTTCTCTTTGTGAGTTAGATTCTTTAATTCATTAATAAATATTATAATAATTAATTAGATTTAATATTTTGATGAATGGTTTTATTTTTTATTTTTTAGTTATCTAGAATTTTTAATTTTTATTTTATATAACTAATTGAAATCTTGTTTTTTTTTTAATTAATTTGGAGGAAAAAAATAACGTTAAAAAGAAAATGAATAGTATGATTTGGATAGATCTTAAAAAAAGGGAAAAAAAGAAAGTATGTAATCTTAAAAAAGAAGGAAAAAAAAGGAATGTAAACGACTTGGATAAATCTTAAAAAAAAAAGGAAAAAAAAAAGAATGTATGTAATCTTAAAAAAAAAAAAAAGGAATGGTCAAATTTTATTTTTATCTAACTAATTAGAATCTTGATTTTATTTAATTAATTCGGAGGAAAAAAAAGAATATCATTAAAAAGAAAAGGAATAGTGTGATTTGGAGAAATCTCAAAAAAAAAAAGGAAAAAAAAAATGTATGTAATCTTTAAAAAAAAGCAAAAAAAAAAAAGAAGGAATGAAAAGGACGCCTAACGTTTTTTTTTTTTGGATAAAAATTATAAAAAAAAAGGTTTAAAGAAAAGCAGATTTGGATAAATCTTATGAAAAAGGAACGAAAAGGATGTCTTAACGTTTTTTTTTGGATAAAAATTGAAAAGCAAAAAAAAAATAATTTTGAACTAAAATATTATAAAAGGACTATTTGCAGGTGAGATTGATTCTAGTCCGTCTGGTTAGGTCTGTGGGTTTGTTTGCAGCATGTTATGACGTGAACTTCGCAATCCAAACCAACCTAACCCAACCCGACATGTCAACCTCATCATTTTCTTAGGGTTTTAAAAATTTGCAGGTTACCTTTCTTAATGGCACCCATCTGTGGACACATATCGACGTCCTGTGAAGTTTATAGGAGGCTTTCTGTGATCCGAGTTTGAGACCTTGGATTTTGAGAGGAAAGAAAAGAAAATCTTGAAGTAACTATTTTCTCTTATTTGGTTGAAGAAAGAAATAGTTGAGGAGAGAAATTTTGAAAGAAAATAAGTTGAATTTTTTTTCGTCTTTGGAGATCTAAATTTCTTTCTATGAAAGAAGGTCGAGATTCCAAGAGATGGGAAATAGAAAGGGTGGAGAGTTACTCTCCAATACTCCATCCTAACTTGTAAAGATTTTGACAAAAAAGAAAAGAGAAGAAAGGGTGGAGCCAACTTAACTTGTAACTAGCAGTGGTAAAATATGTCTTGCATCATCTCACCCAATGTTTTTTAAGGGTTTGGTTTGGAAAAAAAAAACATAATTTTCTAAATCAAGAAAACTCGATGGTTAGGCTGAGTTTGGGTCCTTGGATTTTGAGAGGAAAGAAAAGAATCCCATCCGATACTTTAGCGGGTTTGGATTGAAAAAAAACATAATTTTTTTAATCAGGAAAACCCGATTCTTATGTTTGGATCCTTGGATATTGAGAAGAACGAAAAGAAAATGTTGAAGAAACTATTTCCCTTGTTTGGTTGAAAAAAGAATGTCAGGGAGAGGAAATTTTGAAAGGAGATAGTATCTAAAACTCTTTTAAAAAAGATAAAGATTTTGTAAGAAAATCAGGGTGGAGATTTACTCTCCAGTATTCCAACCTAACTTGCAAAGATTTTGGGAGAAAATAAAAGAAATGGCAGAGTTACTCTTCAATACTCTAATCTAACTTGCAGCTAAATGTGGCAAAATATGTTTCCCAGCATCCCACTCGATATTTTAGCAGGTTTGGATTGAAAAAAAACACACACAATTTTCTTAATTGAGAAAACTTAATTCCCCTTTAATAACAAATGGATTGGGTTGGCACGGGTAGAACCAGAAAGCTTTGCTGGGGGGGTGGGCGCATACCAAATCAGAAAACAAGGGAACAATACTATATTGTGCAAGATTTAAAGGATCAGACCGATCCGATCTGTGTCAGCCGGTTCATACTGGGATCGAATGATAAGTGTGAAACACTTATCCTTTTAGACCTATTACTGCTACTTGTTAGTCTTAGAATTATTATAATGCGAATGAATTAATGCATTTATTGTGTTTTGCAGGTCTTATGAGAATAAAAGGAAAATGGCTTAAATTAGGCCATTTAAAGCTTCAATGGGATCAAGCTTCATTGCTAATGATCAAGGCTTCATTTCAAGCCTAATTATACTTTGAAGCCCATGTAGAAGACCCACGGTGGAAGCCCAAACAAAGCCCAAAGGAACAAGTCCAGAATCAGCCTAGAACAAGGCCCAGAGGTAAACTACGATCAAGCACAGTTAGATGCTATTGCTCGCATTTGCGATCGAGCGCCCAAATTTGCGATCGAGCGCAATGCATCCTTCAGTTACAGCACATAACAGTTTTCGTATTTTGATCATAACTTCCTCAATTTAAATCCGATTGAGGTGGTTTTTGTCTGTTGGAAAGATAAAAAGACACTTTACAACTTTGTCTCTAATAGACACATTCAAATTCTAATGTTTGCTGTATCAAATTCGAGTCACAAGGTGACTGTTCTGGGCAGTCCGAAAATAAAGCCGAAATTTGGGAGAGTTCTTGCGGGATTAGTTCCAATCCTTTTGGGATTGCTTTATCTATATATAGGGACTTCTAATTTCGTTTTAAAAGGAGAAGCATTAGCCATATGATAAATTAATTCTTTTTCTTAGAGATTCATAGCGGGTTGAAGAAGAAGAAGCATTATAAGCAGCTAAGTTCCTGGGAAGTATTGATGTAAACTCTAACCTTTTTTATTATGGTTTAATTTCATGCTATTTTTAGGTTCTTTAATTCACTGTTGTTGATTGCATGATTAAGAGAATTTATAGAAATCGGATTGTAATGTTTAA
>JAUPMG010105552.1:0-12164 GCA_031762675.1 Pachysandra terminalis | reverse complement strand
AGAAGCAAACCGAGAGAGCTGACATGGATTGGGTAGCGCACTCTGATAGATGTATGTGAATAAATTAGGCTAGAATTCGGCATTGATCCCTAGAATGTATAGATTTTTATTCTAGGCATTTTTAGTTACTTATATCTTACTAGAACTACTCAGGACTTCCGCTTATGATTTAATTTGGGTAGCCACTCCCTTAGAAATACGGGGTGAAGGTTACACTTGGACTGAAAAACCTACGAAATCGGGAATTTCCAGTTCAGGTCGTGACATCTCGGCAGCTACCGAAGCTCGATAGCTCAGGCAGAGAGTTTAGGGCTCTCGGCAGGTGGGCTCGGTACCTACCGAGGTACCTGTCAAGGGTCTGTTTTAGCCCAGAAATTCCAGATTTTTATAGGGCTTCGTCCCCAACTTCACCTAACCTTAATTTCACATATTTCTCAAACAAAATCACAGATTACATTACCATTCATCAATCCATCATGTTATGAACAAAACCTATGATCTAAACAAGGATTTACATGTTAGATCGAACCCAAATCTCTTGATTCAAAGCATATAAACTCATGTCATCATATCAAAATACATAAATCTATATAATCATGGATTGATCACACATTATCATGCAAAATAAGAAATCTAGATGCTTTATCCTAAGGATTTGTCAAAATCTTACAAAAATAACTACCGTAGAAACTTTGGAAGATCCTTACCTCTTTTCCAAGCTTTTTCTGCAATCTCTAGCAAGGAAAAATCACCAGCTTTTTGTAGCCTTCTCATTCCTTGGCCTTTTTTCCTTCTTCTCATTTCTTCCTTCTTTAGAAAACCAGAAAAACCTTCTCTTCCCTCTTTTCTCTTTAGGTCGTGTACTTCCAATGTGGCAGTTTTCTCACCCATGATCCTATTCGAATGGGTGGATGCGTTAGTGGGAAGCTTTCCCTCTACACAATTGTTGAATTCAAAATAGAATGAAATGACCCAATCAACCTTACCTCTATACCATGGGCTAAACGACCAACCCATAGTCTAGCCCAACTCATCCTTTGGAGCCCAAGCCCAAATCTCCTGAAATTCATCAAATCCCATAAGTTGCCCAATATTTCATCTTAATTGCAAATAAGTCCTAATCAGCTAATCCTTTAACAATTACATCCTATGGTCCATTGAGATGATTGAATAGGATTTAATCATTCAATTAAAAAGTAGGGTCAGGGTCACTACACCAGGCTACATGATAGATCTTTTTTTTTTTAGATCACAACCAACCAATAGATTTTTTGGGTTGGTTTGTGTATAAGTATTGTACTAATCTTCTTTCGATATATTACAATACAATGGCAAAAAAGTAGAAGGCTTCAAAACATTTCAAGTACCTAAGATTTCATTTGTACATGATTACAAGAGGACACCACAAGTCCAAAGACAGAAATCAACTAATCTTCTGTTTTTTGGAAAGTTATATGGTTCTATTACTGATGAACAAAGAGTATTTACAATGAGTACAAGTATCGTACTAGCTTAGTCAATACCAGACTAAGTAGCATTATGCAAAAAAAAAAAGAATATCTCACACAAGAAAACAAATGAGTCCCAGCAAATTTAGCAGAACACCAAGATAACACTTCAGACAATGTAACAAGAGAGTGGGGAGATGAGCATGGAGAAAAACAACATCCACAAGCATCGCAACATTTGGCCAGATCCTAAGAGTAGCATTAACAGGACCTCATTAGCATGACTCCCCAAGCAACATGACTCCCCAAGCAACAACAATGAACATACAACAATCATGTGTAATGACTCTCACCTCAGTCTTGCTTTTGGGGGTGAATGGGAAGAATTCCCTTTCCCATTCATCTGAATTATTTCTTTTGCATTCACTATTAAGATCTGTAAGGAAAATTAAGAGAAAAATAGAATAAATCAGTGAATTTCATATCACATCAGACCCCATATCACGAACATCAATAAGCACCATAACACAGTAGCACTTATCCTAATTAACTCAAGACAACCTTTTATTATCCACCCAAGCCAAAATCTAAACAACATTGAAATTCATTGCACATCAATCATGAATTCAACCTTGAAAGTAATAGCTCAAAGATAACTCCTCAGACAATGAAATAGGGGAGTGGGGAGATGAGCATGGAGAAAACAGCATCCCCAAGCATGGCAATATTTGGCCAGATCCTAAGAGCAGCATCAGCAGAACCTCATCAACATCACATGATTCCCCAAGCAAACCAAACCATCATTAAAACTTGGAAGCCTTCTCTAATATTGCGTTCTACTCTAGTTTGAGGGCTGCAATGTAACAACCTGAATAAAACTTAAATATTATAACTTGGAAATTTATGGGTAAAATGGTAATTTGATAGATTAGTAATTTAACCTCATTAGTAAATTAATATTTAATTACTCCAGATCCTTAATCTAAATAAAATATCTAGATACCCTTAAGTCACCTAAAACTGATCAGGTTAACCAGATAAACTTAAGAAGAAATACGGGTAAGATAATTGGACTTAGCAGATAAATAAGACATAAAATCAATTAGCAAGATAATAATTAGTTTTAACAACTTGGTAGACCCATTTTCTAACCCTAGACCTAATCTCACAATCAGAAGTTAATTAGGAAGTTAATCGAAAATTATAGAGCTAGAAACCCAGTTTTGCCCTTATGACTGTTTTAATATTACAAGTTTTCCCTCAGCCTATATATATAGAACCTTAAACCCTTTTCTCTCATTTTTTTCCCTCTCAACCCTCTTTAATCTTGGAGCTCTTGGAGGAGAAAAAGGAGGAAGGCCCCGGATGCCCTGATGCTAGTGGATCAACCTCGGACGTGACCCGACATGGTGGAGCAACTCTGGACGCGACCTGGCAACGTCCCAAGTTGAGTATACCTTCAATGTCTCGTGTATTTATTCTTATTTTGACATTGTGAGCATGGGGTAAGAATGCTTGTGCTTGTATTCTCCCTTCCCCCAGGGGTTTGGTGTTTGATTTGTGGATTTGGGGATAAATCCCATGCTCTTGAAGAGCCCAACCCTTGTGGATGACTCATGCGATCCGACCAGTTAGAATTAGTCTTCTAGGGTTTGGACTCGGGGGAAATCAGTAGATACTGGTTAGGTATGATTTCCTTGACCTAAAAACCCAATGGTAGTCCCTTTTGATGATTTGTGGGCTTTGGGGTAAAAATCTCGCCCAAACTCCCTCGGATTCGCCTGAACTTGTCTTTTGGTGATTTCCTTGACTCACTGAGAAGTCTTCCGAACTCAGAATGCTTTGATTTTGGTTTCTTTGGATTCTTCTATTCGTTAGGAATTCAACATGACCAATTTTAGGTGATTCCGACTTCTACACAGAAAGTTATGGTCATTTTAGTGAAGGAGGTGCAACCCAGAAATTCAGTTTAGTGACCACCTCGGCTCCCCGAAACATTGCACCGAAAGACAGAACTTTTAGGTCAGTTACTGGTGGAGTCGCCGAGACATTTTCGGCACACCGGAGCACCTCGCCGAGGCCATTTCGGCACACCGACGACCCCGCCGAACCCTCCTCGGTTCGCCGAGTACCTCGCTGGGCACCTCGCTGAGATCATATTTCAGTCCTTGGCCTGGGTTGTGATCTTGGGCACCTAAGTTAACCTTATCCTAGTGTTTCAACACACTTTTGGACATTGTGGACTTGCCTAACCTATGAGACCTATCATACCTAAGTCTAGTCAGACTTGAGTTGGCCTAGTAGTATGAGTTCCTCTGGAAACTCATGTAAACAACCTCAAATCCATCAATTGGTTCTTTTCCCTGTTTATGCAAGTCTAGGCACAAACTTTGACTTCGTGAGTCACCTTGTGAGAATTAACCCACGTACTTGAGTGTTTGGTATTAAATCGTGATATTTCATTATAGTGATCTGTGGCTTGTGTATTTCATTACGATTAGTGCACTCATCCTGCTTTTCCTGTCTATATTGTATTCTCTCATGATTGGCTGATTATGTATATTTAGAGGGTGAACACATGTCTAAGTGTGTGTGTGTATTAGTATGATTTACTAATCTTTTACCTTAAGCTTGTGGTTGTGCTACTATAGGTTAACTGTTTATATCCTACCTATTGGTTCTCTTTTATAGTTTATGCTCGATAATCTTATGCTTATGTTTAGTCTGCACTGTTGTGCACTATTGTGCCTTGTAGTGTGTGACCATGGTATTGTGCCCATGTGTTTGTGAGTTGAATATATGCGAGTGAAGCATTATGCATTAACTAAATAATTTGAATATGACGAGTTGCATATGGACTATTCCATCATGATGGCTTAGTCTAACAGCCCATGTCATACCCTTGGGTTTAGACTTTCAGGTGAGATAAATTGACTTACTTAACCTTGTTGTCCTATGAGAGGACTTTGTTATTTTCACCCAAGCTGAGAGAGAGCCCTCGTGTTGGTATGCCTCGCAGACTTGTGGCGAGATGTTGTTAGCTCCCAAGGTGAGGGATATGTCCTATGTGATGATCCCAACAGACTTGTGGAAAGATGCAAGGTGAGGGAAGATCACAATGTGAAGCCCAATAGATGAAGCATGATTTACCCCTTTGTAGGATGTAAATAGGTATGATTCCCTAAGAAAGTCCTGTTTTGGGACCTTGGGATACCACCCATGATAAAAAATAAGGTGGGATGATTGTGACCTTTTGGTTGAAAACCCATACCACTATGATACGTACATAGAATATCCTATCCTTGAGATTGGCTAGCGATTGCGGGGGATGATTCATGACATTTTGCTCAAGGAAGGATCGATCATGTGGGAACTTATTATATTTGCAGACCATACAACACCCCTTTACACTTGCACTGAGCACCTGCATATTCTCTGTTGATATCATTTTGAGTGTTTAGTGTATAACACACTAGACCTAATCATCATATAGAATTTAGGCATGCATACATTGTGACACAGACCTTTGATTTAGTACCAAGTGAGATTGGGAGAGAACAATACATTGATTGATTTATGTTACTTTCCTTATCTTCACTGAGCACATATGCTATCATGATCACACTAGAGATATTATCATATCAGTTATATATTATTATTATTTGTTTTCTCATAATGTTGGAGTATGAGTAAATACCTTGCATTGAATGATTACTCATTCTGGCTTCCAGCTTATGTTTGTTGACTTTTATATTTTCAGGTCTTGGAGCTTGGTCACGCGGAGAGAGCCTGGGTTTGGGTATAGTTAACCAGAAATTTAGTTCGTAGCATTGTATTAGAGTTAGATTTTCTTTTATTACTCTTGTAATATATTAGTTCTTTTATTTCAGTTACTTATATCTTACTAGAACATGATATTTGCTTCCGCTTATGTTTTGACCAATGCTATCCACTCCCGTAGAAATATGGGGTGAGGGTTGCGACTTAAGCCTGAAAATCTCAGAATTGAGAATTTCTGGTTTGGGTCGTGACAGCAACACCAGCTCAGCTATCAACTTCTTACGGAAGAGAGGAATGTCAGCCTATAACATTAAACGAAAACATATATTTTCTGAACATATTTCTAGCTTCTAGTATGAACAACAATAAGGATTTTTAACATATAATACTAGCCTGTGCAAAATGTTGGGTGAAACAAGATCCATCCCAGTACTCCAAAAATTTAATCATGAACACACCGCAATCAGCCTTACATCAACATTTTAAAACTATTAATACATATCTCAAATGTTCTTCTAATCTAGAAAAATATTGATACATACGGGTTTTCTTGATGTGGGACATCACCATGGGACACTTTCCATAGAGAAATGCCAAGCGACTGAACAAGGTTCACGTCTTGTAAGATCCAATCAAAATAACCGACCTACATCATGATTGTTTGGAGAGAATGAATATTACAAGTTATACCTGTGAACACATAAATACATAGACAAAGTGTAAAAAAAAATCTGGGAAAACCAATGATTTGATAGCTTTAGTTTGAAGTCTTGTCCCTCCATGTGTCATAGAGTCAAGAATCTCTACCTTGTGTGCTTCCAAGTTAAAAACAACGAGAAACCAATGGTTTCTTAAACAAATAGGTTGAAAGATATGTTTAGGAAACAAAATAAAACACCATACACATATTATTGACAAACACGAATGTAATTCGTAATGATTTGCTAATAAATTTATGTGCTTAACCGAAAAAAGAAAAAATATAACCCACATAAAGTAGTGAAGCAAGAACATACCAGACGACAACCAAGTAAACTATAACCCAGCATTTGCTCAGCATAATAGTACTTGAGCTGCTCTAGTCCAATATTGTTTCCTCTCAAAAGCAGATCATGTAAATGTGCAAGAAAGATATAAAATTCGAACGTATTCTGTAATACATATATTTAAAAAAATATAAAGAAAATCTCTCTTACACTAACATAATTGGGGAAGTAGTGCTTAGTGATTGGCCCTCCACTCGCTCTTTGCACATCTATGAAGTACAATGATGTTAAATTCACAACCAACATTTAGTTCCAGGGAAACATAAATGTCAGTTCATGGCAAATCACATTAACTAACAATACTTATTACTCATTAAAGTAAACCATACCACATTATTGATCATACCACCACCCAGCAAGCATGATATCTCTCCCCGCATCAGATGAATTGACCTCAAACTAAGTACAATTTCATTGTAGAAATTGTAGGTTCATCAAAGTAAATAAATGGTAGCCGATCATTCAAGACTAAAGCTGTATTCAATTCTAATTTACAGTTAATTTATCAATACATTAATAATTTTCCTACCATTCATCTCCATTCTTTTTAAGATACGCAACTAATTCTCCTTCTTCTTTTGTCAATGCTTTGAATCTTCATTTAAGTATGAAGGGTATTCGTGTCTTTTGAGCACGATGTTCGATGCGTTTACCTTTTGACATAGGTACAACGTTGTTCTCTAGACAAATTGCTGCAGTCGAAGAAGGCACGTTTTTAGGAGTAACAACACCTTTGTCTGTATTGCATTCCCCTGATGGCCCGACATCCTAAGATGCATCCCCTTTGGGGGTGGAGGAAGGCAAATCAGCTGTGTTAATGAATTATTTTTAGGGAGATAGATCTTGAATATCAAAACATGAGAAATATAGTGTACCTTCATTTACAAGTGGATCTGAGGTTTCAGCATTTCTCGGTGACACATGTATTTCTTTAGGAGTGTCATATTATATTCCTCTGATGGTCTAACATCACAAGATGCATCCCCTTTGGTGGTGGAGGGAGGTAAATTAGGTGCGTTAATAAATTATTTTTAGGAAGACAGATCTTGAATATCAAAACATGCGAAACATAGTGTACCTTCATTTACAGGTAGATCCCAAGTTTTTAGCATTTCTCGATGACCCATGCATTTCTCTAGGAGTTTCATCACCCACAAAGGTTTTGCATTCCTCTGATGGTATGACCTCACAAGATGCATCCCCTTTGGTGGTGGAGGGAGGCAAATCAGCTGCATTAACAAATTATTTTTATGGAGACAGAGATCTTGAATATCAAAATCATAACAAGCATAGTGTACCTTCATTTAATGGTGGATCTGAGGTTTCGGCATTTGTCAGTGATCCGTGCATTTCTTCATGGGTCGAATGCTTAGAAGTACCCCTAACTCCAATGTAAGTTTTAAAGGACTCGTATTCTGTTTGGATTTTCTTGGTATACTTCATAATGTTTGACAGATGAGCTTGCACAACGGTTTCTTGATATACTTGATAAGAAATGAGCACATTTTTCTTTTTTCTTTTTTGGAAGATAAAATGTTACTTATAATTATGTGATAGCATATACAAGGTTTTTAGAATACACACCACATCTATGGTAACTTGTATCTATTTGAAAGGTTAGTCTTTTAACCTTAATATTCAAAGCAACATTTGACTACACAAACAGACACATTACATATATACAAGGTAGGAGACAAACAAAAAGCAACATGTTAGCATGGCCAAGAGGGTTGACCATGGTAACCAACCAAAAAAAAAACATAAGACACACAGGGAGGGCGGAGATTCAAACCAACACAACAAAACACATCAACTCTACAACCACAAGGATGAGAGGAGATCTAAATAGTAACCTAAATGCCCATAAATACCTAGTGGTACATCCTTGCCCACCAGGTGGTGCGTCCCTGCCTACTGTGTCGCGCCCCGAATCCGAGATATAGGATCTCGAGGATTTCAAAGGGATTGACCTTCGGAACCACTCAATGGATACGGTTGCCAAACCAAACATATACATAACCAATCTCATGGTTCCACAAAGCATAACTAAACAGACCAGCGGAAGTTTGATAAAATTAAAACTTTAGTAGTATCACTACAAGCTAACCCACAATATCCAAAGTACCAACATCTTCTAATATATTACATCCATACTGTAAGGACCTAAATCCACTAAAATATGTCCAAATTTAATTGTTTAATTTTGTATATAATTATTTGGTAATTTTATGGAATTAATTAGCATATATGTGTGTTTAATTATCATTATGGGGTACTGTGTTATGTGTATATGAACTTTGGGGTTATTTGGATATATGTGGAACTTTTGGGCGTACTGAATTATAAAATTCAATCAACCCAAACTGGGCGCGCGATGAGTGTGTTTGCTGATCGTGCATGGAACAAATATGTTAGGAAGGACTGGAAGAAAGGTAAGGGACTCTAGGGTGTGGGGTTGCCATTCTCACCCTATTCTCCTTACTGATCTAGATCTGAGAACTGAGAGAGGCTGAAAAGAGAAGAGAAGAAGAGAGGAATGTAGTTCGGGATTTGATCGTGCACTAGGAGGAATGTATTCGCAGACACTGGCTCGTCGAGAGGAATAGGAAGAACTCTAGAAAGCTATCATCAAGCGATGAAAACGATCAAGTTGTAAGATGGTGTAGTTTGATTATGATTATGAGATTATATTTTTTATGCTCTATTTTTGTGTTTTGAGTTGAAATGATAATCGTTGTGTTGAAATCTATGATATTAAGTTGTTTATTTGATGAAGGGCTTCGGCCATTGAGCGTGATTGAGTTCTGGAAGTAGTTTTGACCTGAAGGCATTTGGCCTACCTGCAGGGAGTCAAACTAGGTGTTCTGATGATCTTGTTGTGATCATCATCCCACCCTAGGTTAGATATGGATGTGAATTAGAAATGATTTGGATTACCGATTGTATGATTGTTGTGGTGTTATAACTCATAGGAAGCATATGATGGTTGGCAATCGGATTATACGCGTGTATGGGCGCATGGATAGTTTCCGTTGTCTATCCTCATTTGAAATCCTAATTTAATGCATAACATGCTAGACTGAGGTTGAATGATAAGTGAACCGGGAGGTGGAAATCTACGAAGAAATAGAGAAAAGCCTCCGGAGGGTTGACTACACCCGTGGGGTGAAATGGACCACTTAAATAAGGGTGGGATGCTTGTGAGATCCTATACAGGTTTGCTATCCCTCGAGTATGGTACACTGGTGAATTAGTACATGGTGGACTTCATAACATGGGTTAGCGCCCGGAATGAAGATGGGGCTTCCGACAGTCCGTAAGATGACGTCCTGAATTGATTTGGTTGAGAAGCTTTGTGTTGAGGTACACTTATCAGGATACGTTAGTTTGGTTCATTCACATAGCATTTTCATCATGATTGTTTGACCTCATTGCATCCACTATAGCTCATGTGATTGATTCATTCATTCCATTCCATATTAAATTACTCATGTTGTATTATTATTATTGCTGTACTAACCCTTGATTTGATTTCCATAAGAGGACGGGTAACTGTCTTACGCTTACTCGGCATTCAATGTCTCACCCAACTTCTCATGTTGCAGGATGGGAGGACCATTAGAGGATGCTATTAACTTGTGGCTGCTCTATTTTCTTGGTTGTCATGTGATAGTTTGGTGGGACCTCCTATTGTTTGGGGAGTTCTGGATCTTTTAGCAATTCTCATGTTTTTGTGGTATGATGAATTGTGTAGGTTACGACTCAGCTAAAGTCATTAACCTTGGTGGAAATGATACAATAACTTTAATTTGATGAATAGTTGCTTAAGGATTTTTATTGTGAACCTTGTACGTCTAGGCTCTGCTGAAGCCTATGACGGTTTATGTTTTATAGACTCCTGCACTCTGATTTAAGATTCAATGAAAGTTAGTTATTACTTTTATGTTTTTGCTTGTGATTTGGTAGCAATCCGTGGTCCATGCGTGGATCCCGAAGGTCTCACCTCGAGATTCGTGCCACCCTAGGTATTTTTCCTATGCTAGAATATTATAATATAAATTTTATACGTTGATCAATTGCATAAGTTTCTAATCTTTTGGATCATATAATAACTCGTTGATAATTTAGAGGATTAACTGTATGATTTATTTAATCGTTGCAAGCGAGGGAAATTTTATAATATTAACTGTGAGATATTTAGACGATTCCCGGCGAGGGAAATGCCAGTCGTTATCTATGAGAATTTTCGATATAATTATCTGGACCGTTCTCGAGGTGGGAAAAACACTGTCGTTAAATTTAATATTTTTATCGGAATAATTATCTCGATCGGACCCAGAATAATTTGATGTATTTGTTTATATTAAATTATATACTATGTCTAGTTAGTTCCCGATGTGTAAACCTGTGCGTGTGACACGAAAATATGAGTAAGATAGAAATTTGAATTGGTTACGAGAATTATGATAAGTAGTTTTGGACTATGGAGTTAGTCATGACTTGAATCGATTGTGCTGAACCAGTACAGTCATTGGTATTTTGGGGGATTTATTGTGGATAGAATACCAGTGATGACTTCCAGTAGATTATCCGTGTATATAGGTACTCGGATAGTTTCTGAAGGAGGTTATCACCAGGGATTCTATGTGCGTGAGATGACAACTAGACAAGGTATGTATTACATGCATGCTAGGTTGATGTAATTGTTAAGTAGGCCTTGGAGGTGAAAGATCAAGTTCGTATTGAAAGGAATCTATGGAGGTTGTACTGTACCTTGGGTTGAAAGTCCCAAAAATTCAGTCATCATGAGGTTCTATTGTACCTTGGGTTGAAATCAAGATTAAAATCAATCAAGTTGCCTTCATACCATGGGTTATAAGAACGGGGTTGAGGTGAACACCTCGAGCAAAGAAAGGGGGTATCCAGCTACTCCTGGTGACAAGTTCCCGAATTTAAAGATGAGAGTGAAGCTAGGATAAAGGCTACTTAACATGAAGCATTAACTTAGTCATGTCATTGCATTGGTCATTTGTATTTTATTGATATGATCATAACATTTTAGTACATTTGAATGATGCATCCCCATGGCACTTGCATTGCATTCATACGCTTTGTTTATGTTTTATCTTCTCTTACGTTAATCTCATTATTTATTGCTGTATTTTTGGATTATTCTACTTGTGTTCAATGGGGTTGTTATAACAATAACAGTAACATATATGCAATGATTCCATCGTGCAAATCAATCATACAAAAGCACTCCACTATTCGATGATCAGCCGGTCACAATCTCCATCAACACCCCGTTCCACGACCTTTTGGTCAATATGTCTCCACACTCAATCATCTCACGTGTACAACATGGTTTTGTAGGATTCGCAACCTATCGGGCTCAATTCCCGAAGCTATTTCTGTACATTTAGGGATTAACACCCAAGGAGGCCTACAAAGAGGACGTTTACCTACGTACATTTAAGGATTTAACCCAGGGAGGTCTATCAAATAAGACGATTGCCCATATCAACCACAAGTTCCATCTCAAACTGATGTATCCCAAACGATAGGAATTCCGGTGATAGAATCCTTCGAAAGCTATCCGGGTGCCTATCACCTAAATAATCCGCCAGAAACCATCACAAGATTCCTTTCCAACATTCATGTATTACCATTATATACATAAAGTCAATCAATTCATGTTTCAACAACATATTAACACTTACAACAACCATACAACCAAATCTTGAAATCAAGTTTAAGAATCAATTAAGCATGAAAAAATCAAAATCTGGAAAATTGCTTTAAGAATCCAATTGATAATTTAGAAAGGTCCATATTGCGTTACAGTCTTATACTCAATCAAAATAGTACATAAGTATATATATTTTTATAC
>JAUPMG010105510.1:0-12166 GCA_031762675.1 Pachysandra terminalis | reverse complement strand
CCCGAGTTGGATCGGCGATCCAACTCGGGATCGGCCGAGAACGATCCCGAGCCGGGAACCGAGTTTAAACACTATGGCCTCAGTAGCTAGGCTGACAAATTCTCTCAATTTCAAGAAAATGGATTTAATACTCGATTGTTTCAAGGAACTTCAAGGTTTTAACTATTAATTGACACTAACCAACCTTGCTAAATAAAAACATACTACTAATTTTATTTTAATTGTTATTTTTAGTCACTAATCATGACATGAATATCAATTGTTATTTAATTTATTTGGTATTTCTATATAAATAATTTATATTCTACAAAAAGTGTGCTCGTGAGGCTTACGCCGCATACTTTGGGCAAGTGAAACGCCTCGCCTCACGCCTTAGCGTTTTAAAACATTGGTTAAAACCAAAGAAACTACTGGGAAAAAGCTCAATGCATGTGCAATCATGATAGAAAATCTCAGAATTATTATCTACTAGTATTATATCTATACAGAGGTCCATTCTCCACAAATGGCTGCAACATTTAGGTAGCACTACAAATTCCTTCTGCAAAAGCAACTCACTATATAACATCAACAGTTTCCTGATTTGACTACTCACAGGAATAAACGATAGAATTAAAAGAATACCCGAGGAACTGAGATTCAAGCAGAAAAAAAGGATTTGAAGGATCAATAACTAAACGATACAACAAATAGGTATTACTTACTGAGCGAATGCTAACGAGGTTAGACTGTGCTTTCAAAGTTTCGGTATCACGATCCAACTGCTGCTTCCAATCCAAAAGTAGGACTTCATCCTATCAAAGTTTCCAGATAAATTAAATGCTTTCAATAAACAATTGAAAACAATTGCCTATTTCCGGGCCCAACAATGCAGTTGCCTATATACATACTACACAGTTTCAACTGTGGAACCCTGTAGTCATATTGGCAACTGCTTGCATGATTAGGCTGAGGTTCAAATAGAGCTTGCTGGTGGGTCATTCAAGGGGGCATATTTTCTCCTGTGGACTACCATTGCTTTAGCATGATTGGTGCCATTTTCTCTTCTCACTCCTGTCTTTGGTAAGTTTTGTTTGCTATGAATATAGTGTTTCATTTCTGGAAAAAAAAAAGCGATACAAAACACAAAAACTTCATTTCTATCATAAAGAGAAAACAATTATAATACCTGAGGGAGTTGTATCATCACTTTGTTAGGAAAAAGCCGAGTAAGTTGCTTCATTGTCTTTGAAATCTCTTTGTTTTTCCCTTGTAGTCTGCCAAAGTTATCCTGCATGATTTGAAATATCAATATATTCCCACGTCTAGCATCATTACCTTATTTGAGCCCCCAGCATTGGTATTCAGTAATCGTGATAAGTATTCTGAATTGAGCTAAATAATAGAAAAACCCAGGAGCTCAATATATCAAAACCAATATACCATAACAAATGAACAAGGGTTACAGTCTGGGGCTTAAGAATTTATACCAATAACTTTGACACATGGATTTCTGTTGTAAAGGGTTAGGACCCCAAAAATATTTGCTTCTCACTAAGGAGATCAAATTTATACGAAACCAGCTTGAACTAATGACTTTAGCCATTGATTTCAGTATACAACTTTTTGGGCAGTGGATAAAAATTTCCGCAAAGTTTGTCAATGTTCAGAAAACGGTTTTAGCAAACAAGGTGTTAAAAATACCCCAACTTATATTTGACATAGGGGTTCTCTTACGTGGTTCCTTTTTAATGATGGGTTCTGACTCACTTGTGCCTGCCAAGTGTTATTGTGCTCAGGATCCTAAACTAATTCTGAATCCCCGAACACTAGATGCTCCAAATAGCAATAAATAACAAGAATAATTTTAGAAGACCCTGAGAGCAGTATACATATACGAACAGCATCACAATATAAAAGACAACACATAATATAAGCAAATCCAATTAATTAGTAATCAGATTGATGTGGCAGCAATGTAGATGTCCAGCACTACAGTAATGTGGCAGCAGAACAGCATTTGTCATCTATGCAACACTAACTTGGTCTTCTAGGAGCAAAATCATAAATATGTGCCAGTAAGTTAGATACAATTCACTATTTATTGAAATTGGTAATTGAACTGTGGAAGTAGAATAATGAGGAGGCAGTCAGATAGTTGTTCAAAGTAGGGGACTTTCTGCAGCCATGACTCCACAATGGGATGGCTGCCATTGGCTAGTATCATGTCTGGACAGAGACTTCTGAAAGGGAAGGTGTGAAGAATAATGAGGCAGTCAGATAGTTGATTGAAGTAGAGGACTTTCCGCAGCCATGACTCCACAATGGGACGGCTGCAATTGGCTGGTATCATGTCTGGACAGAGAATTCTGAAAGGGAAGGTGTGGATTCTGGCAACATATCATAATACAAACTTGTTAGATTTGTATTATTATTTGGGTTATTTTCTGTTATGGCCCAAGGGTATTTTTGTACTTCCTCATATTTAGTATAAATATGAGTTAAGGTGAAGGGGCTGATTAAGTTGTCTAAACCTATATTCTAATCTTTCTCTCTCTCTTCCCCTTCCTTTCTTCTTTTTCTTCTCCAACCCTAACTCTTCAATATTTTCACTTCTAACTTGGTATCAAAACATCTGATCCAAACCTAGAAGCCATTAAAATAATCTGGAAGTTGTCGCGAGGTGATTGAGAAGGGCCGCCGTCAACGTCTGTAATGACGTCATGCTGACATCATCTGTGCGAACACCAAGGTCCAGTGACGAATTTCTCTGGCCCGCCTCTCTCTCTCTCTCTCTCTCTCTCTCTTGGTGATTGTGGTGATTTTTCCAGAATTTTTGAAGCCATTTCATGTGATTTGGACTAATTTGTGCGATCTGCGATTTGGCCTGATCTATAGGGGACCAAAATCTGTGGTACGTTTTTTTTGCTCTCTCTAGAGTTTGCCTCTCCTTTTTTTTTTGCCCTCCAACTGTTTGATGTTTGGACTGTGCTAAAATTTTTGATCCTATTCTAAATCCTTGGTTGGTTAATATATTTTCTCTTGGTTTTACATTGTTTGAGTTGTTTTGTTGGTTAAATTGGATCTGTCATGTCTAAGGGAAAACCCCATTACTTAAGGATGATGATATGCCTAAATTTATTACATCAAGATGATTGAATGGTTTGAATTACCTAACTTGGACACATGCTGTGAAAAATTTTCTGCGTGACAAACGTAAATTGAATTACCTAGCTTGACTGATGATCCTTGGACAGATGTCAAATATGAAGACTGGATGTGTGAGGATTCTGTTGTTATGGGATGGCTTTGGCATAGTGTGGAAACTCAATTCGTTCTTGCTGCTGGAAAAATGTAGGAATAACAAAGGTTATAAAGTTCTGTCCGCGTTATGAAAAAGGAGGCTTTGCTCAAGATGTTTTATGAATAATTTGGAAATACCCAAAAGGTTTCCTGTACAAGGGTTTCAGCTGAGTATTAGAGGGGTAAAATCGTTGTAACAAAGAAATTTTAGAAAGAAGCTTGAAGCCCCAAGACATTCCAATTCCCTCGTTGTTGCAATTTAAGCACGGAGATATGTTTTTTCTGTGAAACACCAACTTTTTTTCCTTTCCCAGCTATAGTTTGAGCAGTTTTCAATGTTAGACATCTGTTATAGTTAATCAGAGACCTTAACACAGCATCTTAGCACAAAAAGATCTTCTCTTTCCTGTTTTTTCAATCCAGTAGCTTTAATTATGTATTCATTTCTTTGGATTTAGAATAGGGTTGTTTGGAATTTGAAACATTGTTTTCTAGATAAAAAATCTGCCTTTTTTCATCCAATTATGCCCTTGATTCACATCAATATGTGGTAAATATGTGAAGTTCATCCAACAACCAAGAGTACAAAGATGCTTCAAAATAAATCCTTAATCAAATGATGGTAAGTGACAAACCTGTAAATGCATAGAATGTAAACAAGATAATGTGGCAACCATATACAGTTATGCAAGAAAAAGCAAGATGCAATGCTTAGCATACCGAGAAAGCTAGGTCCAGCAGAGCTGTTTGATTGCTTCCAAACTTTGTAAATAAAAGACCACCAGTATGGGACTGAAAAACACAGTACATGCCATCATCAGAACAGAAAATATGTTATTAAGCAATAAATATGATTTCCAGTACCATATTTGTCAAAGAATCAAGCCTGAATCCCAACTCATGAACCAAACTTGAGAAAAGCCAGGAATGTGTGACTTGGTACTGGGATAAGCATGTATATATATATATATATATATGGCATACTGATAAATGAAGTGTAATTTCTATTAACTATGAAGTGTAAAAATTAACAGTTGAGATCCTTCATATAAGAAAAAGACAACAAATGCTTACAGATACTATTGCACTAAAATTTGCCAAAATAAGACTATCGCTAACAAACAAATTCTTTGGAAGCTGAACCTGAGCCAGCCTATCTAGGTCACTGCAATGCCAACTAAAGTTGAACAAGGTTTGGCTCTTTCCAAAACTTTCAGTACCAAAGACTAAGAACAATTACAAAAGGGCCTCAAAGTTGCAACATCGAGTTCATACCTTCTCCCTGCGGCTGTCCATCTGAGTATGTGAACCAATCACAACTATATTTTCTGGAAGATTTTCGAGCCTACTCTTTAAAGAAGTATAAGCTTCTGGGTTGCCAACCATAGATTTTTCTATATCCTTCACAAATAATATCAAGGGACCAGTTTCGCTTTCACAAGAGGCAACCTATGGAAATTTAATGTTTCAGATTAGAGAACTCATAATGCAGATGACATGAAATTAATATTTTCACACACGCAACAAGATCAAGCATTCACCTCAAAGAGCTCATTAATTCCAAGCTTGACAGTATCATCACCTCCAGAGCTATCTAAACGTAGGAAGTCAGCTGCATTTAGAAAATATAACAGCATATCAATAATAATTAATAATAAAGGAGAGAAGGAATATTCAAGGGGAAAAAAAGTTAAAAAGGACCCATATACTTCATTAGAGAATAAATTGATCAAGGGAATCACCTGTGCAAAAGAAACCATGATCTTCCTCGCAATGCCCCCCAAGATTGTTACCTTCTGGAATTGATTTATCAAATCTAACACCAACTTTAGAGGATAGATTTTCTTCAAAAGCAAGAACTACTTTGCCTCGATAGCCAAAATTAGGACCTCTACAAGAATGCAAATATATGTATTAAGGTTTCTACAAAATCAATAAAAAAAATCCTGCATTAACTATTAATATCATGGATTTTATCCGTTCCTTGCCGAGCATTATTAAAATAAGAAGACTTTGAATTAATAATTCAACGCACAGGATAGCCCATTGTTCTCTGAATTATAATGCATGGAAACAAATTTGCATCACTTATCTGAGAGACCAACTTACAGACATCAAAGGTATACAAAGGCAATGATTTTACTGCGACAAGGTAGCTTATTCAGTTACCTGCCCAACAGGTCAACGAATTTGAATGATTTGGATATTGCTTTTTCAAAATTTTGGTAAGATTAACTAGACTGACAGTTCCTTATGGGAAACTTCGTTTAGGATTAAATTCTATTTTCTTAACTCCTATATCTTGTTTCGAAGTCCTAATCAGTTGTCATAGTTAACAAAGCAAAATTTATAATCAAATTAGCAAACTAATTTAGTAATTTTGGTTTTATTTCTAAAAGTTATAATAAAAGCAGGGTCCTAGTTTTATCAATTTATGGAAAGTCCTAGGTCATGTAAACGGTTGAGTGCCCAAAACATTCAATTTTGTGTTCAAATTTGAGAATTGAAGATGGAGTGAGAGTTGAAAGAATCCATGACTTCAGATTATTTGTACGACTTGTGAAGAATTGTCCAATCATAGGTAAATTATTCTGTGGGATTGTAGCCGCTTTTAGAAATAAAAACAGGGTCCCAGTTTTATCAATTTATGGAAAGCCCTAGATCATATAAACGGTTGAGTGCCCAAAACATTCCATTTTGTGTTCAAATTTGAGAATTGAAGATGGAGTGAGAGTTGAAAGATTTCAGGACTTCAGATTATTTGTGCGACTTCTGAAGAATTTGTCCAATCATAGGTAAATTATTGTGGGATTGTAGCTTCTCCCCATGAGTTTCTTTTTAAATATCCTATAGGCCCTCCTTGGGTCGGTAGCATCAACTTCCGAACGAGCGGCAACAAGGTCAATTTAAGTCCACCCAAATAAGAAATAGGTTGGGTCGAATACAGGTGGATCGAACCCAATCACTATTCGGACAAGTCGAGGCAGATTTTGCTACCCTTGCTTACAACATTGGACAGACCATGATGAGAAGTGGTTGAACAGTGAGGGAAAGAAGAAAGCAATTTTGTCCAAGTTTAAAAACATTGACGACAAGTATGTTTTGAGTATTACCAACAGTGAGTATGTTCGAGTATAGCTAGAGTATCACCACCAGAGGCCTTCCCTGGTGGGGTGGTACGTGGTAGAGGGCGTCACTACGGGTTCTTTGCGAGTAGTGTCTCTTGACATTTCTAAGATGTAGGTTTTTCCTCTTTATTTTCCTTTTTTCCCTTCTCTTTCCTTTTTTCCTCTCTTTTCTTCCCTTCGTCTTTTCCCCTTTTCCTCCTCAACATCCATCAATGCATGGTGTTCTTCGACGCATTGTTTCTCTAGACAGTGAAGATGGTATTGACTATGAACCCGTATTGGGTTATTTACACAGGAATGGAAAAAATTGCAGAAACCCTATATCTGCCTTGTACAACACGTAGTATATTAGGGGAGGTTGTAGGATAGATGGTAGGTGGGAGGCAAACAACTGTCCAGGTTGGTTCTGACAGTTATCTGAACACGTGTCAGGTCGGTGAGAGGTAGTGAGGGTGCTAGAAGAGGCGCAGATTGGGTATTGACGAGTAAATTCAAATTCTTTTTAAACTAGTTGCGTGGAAGGTGGGTCCTAGACATGGCAGCGTCAGTGGGGCCCGTAGTCGTGGGCCTGGATTACATTCATAACGAAGCAGAAGGTGGGCTAGCGTGTGGTTGCGGTAGGAGCCCATCCCCATCCAATAGATCCAGGCCATTCTCCAAATCATTCACCATTCACGGTTCTCTTCGAGAGAGGCCTTGCATAGCAGAACCAACATATCCGGGCCTAAATCTGTGGTCGATCCAGGTGCAGAAGAAATAGAAGGCCCATGCAAGAGGGCAGGGTAAATTCTTGATCTCGACTTTAGTAGCGACTATTAACGCAAAAATCAAAAAGGAGTTTCAGGGTTTCTCTTTCAAAGATTCACTCATCAAAGCATATTGAGATTGTATCGACTCGATGACGCATTGACTGATAAACTGTAAAAAGATACTTACCACAACTTAATGTTGCATATCATGCCAATATAGATGATATGCCATGATATTTTAAACCATGATTACAAATTCATGAATTATCCCATGGAATAGATTTTTATTTGAATCTATACCCGCTCCGCTACACGCACACCCTAAATTAAGTTAAGCTTATTAATAATTTTATTAATAAATATGTGTCAAGGCCAAATAGTTTACCGGACCCCTCAATTATCGGTATTATTTAATATGGGCATAAAAACTAACCCAGGCCTATGATGCCCTTTGAGGGAGAAGGATTGGGTATCCAAAAACTAGTGCATCGAAAACTGAATTATGAATAAAGGTGTAAATCTACCACCTAAAATTAAAGGGCAAATATGACTGATTAGATAATCAATTTCAAATGCAGATAGCTTCATCATTTGTGTGGAAACAAACATACCTTTGAAGAGGAAATCCAGAAGTTAAGGGGCCCACAAATTTTACTCTATCTCCTGAAAAATTTCAGACAAAAAATTGCAATTAAGAAGCTAAAGAGATGTGAGCCATGTGACAAGGGACCAGCAAGTCATGACATGCAAAAAATGAAGAAGTTATAAGATATTCGAGTATTTATACACACTGGAAATGTGATCGAGAATCACCTTTTTTAAATGTGTAATTCTTTGAAGACGCGGTCGATGCCTCCGGTTTTGGCAAAGCATGAGGGCCAAGAGAAGATACACCTACAATATCAGCTTCAACACTAGAAGCAGGTTTCTTAAGCTGTAAAGCATTAGTCTGTTGAGTCCGTTGCTTGGCAAGAATTCCTGATCTTTCCGACTTTAAACTTTCTTTGAAAGAGTCTGTATCTTTTGCGGGTGGTCCCTGAAATCATTTAGAATTTTCAAGAAAAAGTGTATTTCAAATGGAAATTTCACAGCAGCATTACAACATACAGCGTCTTGAAAAAGATTTTCAGAAACTCATACAAGGAAGAATTTGAATGTCTATACTAGAGAAGAGTTCAAATAGAAAAGTCAAAGAAGCTTACACCAGGCAAGAGGAGAGATTCAACTATAAGCAGTCTAGCACCAAAATGCTTGGTCACTGCCTTTGCCAAGGTTTCCTGGTATATTTCAGAACCTATAAGAGGGCTCACAGGGATACAAGGTAAGATACAAGGTCCGATATATATATATAATCCTGAAATAAACTAGCAATTATGTTGAAATACCTGCAGGGCCAGATAATAAAATCCGCGGGCTAATGGTGGGAATGTCTGAGGTGTACTTGATAAATTTATTATGCTTCAAATGTATATACATTGATGCAATCAATACATTCTTTGTGGTCTCACTGTTGAAATACAAAAAAAAAAATATGTAAATATATCCAAAGCAATTCATGACAAATGGAATGATACAAGGGCATCTGGCTGCAGAAGCTTTATGAATGACAACCAATAAAGAAGCCGGAACATATTTATGCATGCACTATTTACAAATTGTTAACTACACAGCTATACATGTTCATGTATGAATGTATAATTATACATGGTTACAAAAATATACAGTTAACATTACCAACGAAAAGAAAAGGAAATAAGAATTTCACAAATGTGAGCTGTTAAAATCCTTTTTTTTTAATGAATAATGAAGTATGATATAAATAAAGGCGGAAGTGTACAGATAGGCCCAAGATGGCCCAAACAACAAAACAAAAAACAGCTACAACAACAAAAAACAAAGTAAAAATAATATAACAATCAGTCTCTACTATCCTAAAGGTAGCTCATCGGAAGGTATTCTCACAAACTCGGATTCCCTCTCAACACTTCCTCTAGCCAGACAATCCGCTATCCCATTAGCTGATCAAGAGATGTGAGAGAACAAGACTACCATATCCTTGACCCGTGCCCTCCCTATGTGGCTGCCACACTGAATGAACCTTGAGGAAGAAAGGGGAAGATAAGCCACATAGTCCAACAACATATAATATCGGTAGTAGTAAAATCTCTTAAGTACGGAAGTACCATAACCCAAGAGGCCACCAAACCCATCACCGTGTCAATTACTGACCGAACTTCTCTATAGCTATCCTTCAAGAGACGTGAATTCCTCTCGCTCCACAAGGCCCATAGAATACTTGAATTCCTTAAAATCTTACAACTTGTATTTGAATCCATCAAAACTTAATCTAAACCTAAGATTCTTTTGACGAATAAAATTTAAACCTGAAAGATTTTTTGAGGAATAAATTTATGTCTAAAGATTTGAATCAAAGTTGACTCCTTTCTGAAAAGGAACCTTATGATCATTTAATTCAATCTTATGATTCACAATTTGAACCTTGAACCCTATTCCCATCCCAATTTTATAATTCTCAAAAAAGAGTGGGAGTAACGGAGGTCAATCAGCACCTTATCATTGGGGTGGAACACAAACCCAGTAAGTGGTCCTCATGGGGTAAGTTTATGGAAATCTATAATGAGCATAATGGACACTTACATGACAGAAATGGGTCAGTAGAAGGGAACATGAATCTCACCTCATTTTGGAATAACATATGGCATGGGAATATTGCTCTCAAAACCAGATTTGTTAGTGTAAATATTGGCAAGGTATAAAAATGCATCACTCCGTGACCACCTAAACATCACAGGGCATTCAAGTGTATCGGACATTGGCTTAAAAAGAAACCCAATTGACTGGGAAATGGAATCGGTTGTAGCTCTCTTACAATTGTTATACCCTTACCAAACTGGTACTGGGAGGTGAAGAAAAGGAGGGGGGGTGTCGAAAATAATGGGGATTTCATCACTGTTATATCCTTTGCTAGAGTGTTGCAACAAATAGGTACACATCAAAACTTCCAGGCTGTTTAGAAAGCCTCAGGCCCCCAGTACCCATGAGCCATGAAGGTTGCATTTTTGTTTCGACTGCTGTGTTTGGTAAGATTATTACAATTGATGACATGGCCAAAGATGTGCACTATGTGGAAAGAGGAAGGAGAATCTGTCGATCACCATTTGATCCATTGCAAGGTGGCCTCAAGTCTTTGGCAAGCAGTGCTAGAAACGTTCGGAATGCAATAAGTACTGCATGAGTCTACCATGGACTGTTTACTCAATTGAGTGATTTACTTGTACAATAAAAGAAAACACTTTGGAGGATGTGCCTTTTTCCTGTGTGGTGGTGTATATGGAAGAAGAGGTGCTAGGACATTTGAGAACAAGGAGCAGATGGTGGAGGTCATCGTGAGAAAGATCCTCAAAACATTATTCAACTGGGCCAAAATCACAGGGGAGTGAGTTCTCCAATCTTATTTTTACACTATATCTGGAGTTTATTGATAATATGAAGACTTAGCATGCTTGCTGCCATTGTCAGCTTTATCTTTTTATGAATCTACTTGTCAGTACACCTTCTGTACTGCTTGTAAAAATAATCTCTTAGTATATATGAAACAAACCCATTTACCAATCAAAATAAAATAAAAAATCAACTCTCTCAAAAAGAGAAGTAAATTAAAACTAACTTATAATCTTACGTTCCAAACCTGATTTGATTTGAATCCCACAATACAATATTCGGGTCTGATCAAGGTTGAAATGTTGCTGTCGCAAGACATGTCACCGGGCTTCCCCAAGGACATGTTGCCGACATGTTGGAAAAAGAAAAAAATGAAGCAAAAATGAAAAAAAAGAGATTAAAATAGAATTTTACAAGTGAAACTTTGTAGAGATTTAACTTAGAACTAAATACATTCCAACAACTCAAAATATGACAAAATAAATGCATACATGATGATTAATATTTATTTGGGAAGGTATGGTTACGTATCAACATATGAAAAAATGAAAGTCCTCCATACTGATAGCCTAAATAAGACGAACATACCTAAATAGATTAAACATAATATTTAGGCCATTATTACATGGAATGGTACCGTAAAACTATGGATTGGGCCCAATATTGCTACTAAATAGAGATGATGTAGTATGATCAGTATAGGAATGATGAGGTTAATAAGGATGAGATGGATCCGAGGCACCACTCTTTATGGATGTGATGTATTGATGTCTCATTGTATTTACTCATTTCATTTAATTATATTATGTTATCTGGGCAATTTTATTGTGTTTAATGTATTTAAAAATGCTTATGTTTAGAGAATGATTTTATGCCATTCACTATATATATATGCATTTTCTTTGGTCATGTTTTGGTATATAAATGTATTTAGCTCTATATTAGTCTCACAAAATTTCATTAGAAAAAACTTTCACCATTTCTTTTCAATTTTTTCCTTTTTTGTCTTCCACCATGTCCCTTGTATGTAGCTGATGTAGTGAAATATCATGATATGTCAGGGATAATTGGGTGACATGGCAGAAAAAATCGTTAAAGCAATTTCTGCCTATGTCATATCCCCCATACAAAAAAAAAACTGGGGACATGTCGACTTTTAAAACACTGGGTCTGATTCAATTTAAATTAGATTCTATGAGAATGGTACTCTCACCAGAAAGGATTGCAAAGCCTCAAACAAAAGGGATTCTCTAAACATACTTCCCACCAAGCAAGGGACATTGTGAATGGCTTTTGGACATAATGTATAAAATCATAAATTTACCAGTGCCTGAAAGGAAATGGATCCTCCGATTACAGGGGGTGCTCACATACTTTCTCAAAACAAAAAAAAAAGCTCTAGTTTCTACATCTCTTTTGCCTCAGTTGTTTTTCTTGTTTTTTGATCGGTAAAAGTGATTTATATATGACTATTAACAATAGTAAGAAATGTACAAGTATTCATATCTGTGAAATAACAACCCCTATACAAAAACACATCATCTA
>JAUPMG010105490.1:0-12166 GCA_031762675.1 Pachysandra terminalis | reverse complement strand
GACGAGGTCGGACACCCACTATTGTATTTGTCTGGTCAGGACTCATAGCAATTACAATCTCCCTCTTGTGGGTGGCAGTAAAGCCTCCTGAAGGTAGTACTCAGATTGGAGGATCCTTCCAGTTCCCATGATGATGGGTCATTCATTCTTTTGGCCACGGTAAATTGATTTCTTTTTATCGAAATGTTTTCCCCAAGAAGTTGTTCTTGTTGATAGATCATCATCTCATATGTTGCACAAATTTGTTTTTATATTATAGTTACTCTGTGATTAGTAGTAGTTTGAAGGGAAAAATGATTTTGTTGCTCTTCTTTTCTGCTATTCTGTTCTTTTGTTTTTCATCTGGACTTATTGGTTCCGGGGTGATTAGGATTATTATTATACAACTGTGTATGCATTCTTTTGTAATTTTGAAAAGAATTGAAACAAAAGCTGACTGCTCGGGATTCATTCATGGCTATCTTGTATTATTCTTTGATCCAGTCTTGTTCAGGTGAGAGATTTCAATGGGTCGGAATCAGATCCGAATTAGACCAGCTTTCAATCTGAAATTTTGGATTATGGTTAGCTCTTTGAATTCGATGCATCTGAATGTTCATATCCGATTAAAATCGAATCAAATCAATCTATGTGGGACTAAAATGTTTGCAAGTGCGTTTGTGATTATGAATTTTAGTTCTGCATCAATTGTGGATCAAACAAAATCCCAAACGGAAGAGATTTTTTACAGTCGATATAGTCTAAGGCCTTGTAGGAACTCATTTTGAAGGCTTCTTAATTGCGTTTGGTTAGCATGTTATAGAATGAGTTCCAATGCAATATAGATGTTTGGTTAGCATATACTAAAATTAGTTTTAACAACGCCAATGACGAAGATGAAGAAGTAGAGACCAATTCAGTCTTAACTTCAGTAATTGCGTTTTAGAATGTTATACGTAAACTTTTGCAACATCAACTAACAGTTAATGTAGCAATCTAACTGTTACGTACGTGCCTACGGATAGGCTGATTTAGAAGATTATCTTTCTTTTGAATTCTTAGTTGATTAGTTGTTATCTATTGAATTCTTAGATGATTAGTTGTTATTTTATCTTTCCTTAAAATAAGCATCTGAGATGTTATCTCTTGGTAGGTTGTTTCTTACATCGTAGGTTGTTAGTTGAGTAGTTAAGTTGGAGTCTATGTCATTAAAAGGATGTTGTTGATGAATGAGAATGCAATCAGTTAATCCAAAACTTATCTAAGGAGGCAGGTTCCTTCGAAGAACCATTAACGTGTAAGTTAAGAACTTGCAGGTTCTTAACACTAACATAAGCCCTAAATACATCCAACCGAATCTCTCAAATTTACAAAACAGCCTAATTGGCAGTAGAAAACATTTGCCTCTCAACCCCTGAAGAAAGCACCAATTAGCAAGAAATTGGTAATACTTGTTTAAAATTCAAGAAAAATAAAGTTAAACGAATGCAACAACCACATCAAATAGAAATAAACAAATTAAAAGGGAACAAGTAAAAATTGAATCTAGAGCACGAGATAATGCAAATATAAGATCAATATTGCAGAAACCTAGACAGAAGGGGATGAATACAGAAAGAACTTAGTTGTAGTTCTACGGAGAAACCCTAGCTTCATTGGAAAAGTATGGACACATGGCTTGAAATTGAAGCCAGAAAGACTTGTCTCGGTCTCTGGAGGAGTGTCGATTGTGACCGTTGTCGTCGTCTGGCTAGTTTTCGATTATCAGAGGTGAAGTATCTTCATCTCTCTTCAAAGGAGAAGACGAAGCTCGGCTTTCGATCGAGTTTGAATGTCGGAGCTCCGCCATGGCTCACTTAGGACTGAAAGCCAACTTTTGATGCTACTGTTTCTTCAGCTTCAAAATTCCTAATCAGAGATTCAGAGGTTTATCATCTCAATCTGGAGCTCTTCTGGGATTTGAGGGGAAAGTTAGGTCGATCTAAAGGAAAGGCAAAATTTACAAGTTTGTCATCAATAATTTTATTTACAAGTTTGTCACCACAAAAATGAAAAACTCATTTTCAAATCTTAGAAACTAGGTTAAAGGTGATTATGGGTTCATGTATATTTTCTCATTCTCATTTTGAGAAAACTCATTCTAACTTGGCTAACCAAACGCTTGATTTTTTGTCAAAACTCATTCCAGGGCTTGGAACTCATTCCAAGCCCTGGAATGAGTTCCGAAAATGGGAGACAAACAACACCTAATTGTTTGTTGTTGTCACAACCCAAACTCAAAGGAAATTCACGTGGGAATCCCTTAGGTTCAAACCGCGACTCTCACCCCATATCCCTATGGGAGTGGAAAGTAATAAAAACCAAACAATTAAATTAATAAAACTTAAAGAATTACTTTTAATCAAATACTTACTAATTCTATTACATCCAAAACAATTGAGTCAAACACAGTGGAAAATAAATAAAGAAATAGCCTATTCTTATGTTTTAAAATAAATCCCTATTAACTAACTTGTTACATAAATTCAAATAAATCATCCCTATTACAGATTCTATCAAAATAAGCAAATAAATCCTAATCATGTCTATTATCTTCATCTTGGTCTTGGTCTCCACCTTGATCTCAATGATTCTGTAGTCCAATAACTAAAGATCCTGAAATGTTTGCTCAAAGACGTCAGCTACACTTAGCTCAGTAAATAAATCAATTAAATAGTATTTTAGATTGGAATAGAGTCAAAGCCACTTTCCAATGATAATCCATAGTCTAAAACAGAATACATATAATGATAAATATGATACGCAATGCAATATGAATGCAGGTTCAGTTATTAATGAATACAGTGCATGCTCATGCAACAATGAAAGGGTCATCACCAAGTGTGATCCATGCAAAAACATATGCTGTGCAATTATGCATGCTGTTTAGAATTCGAATTATGTAAGTCCCACACTAGACCAATCAATTACTGAGCAAGAACGTCTTATCAAACCATTCCCCCCACATACACGGCCACTCTCAGTAAGATATTTCATGTGCGCATCATAGGTTTGAGGGGTTTCGACCAAGAGGGCACAATTCCTCACTTATTTGCGATTATGGCAATACAAAAAATTCAAGGTGTCACATAATTAGGACTAACCTTAGTGAGCTCTACATAAGACGAATGCCAGCAAAATTTCACTCGACATCAGTTACATATAAAAATATGTTATCTTGATGAGAAGAACAATGAGTAATATTGGGATGGCCAAATCCCTCAACCAAAATAATCAGTCCATCCGAGACTTCCTCACCATAGTATGATCTCAGAATCATAATTATTTCTCAGTTAAATCAGTAACTTCCACCGATGTGAAAGTCTGATGGTACGGTCAAGCACATAATCAGAATATGGTCATTAATGCACTATGGCTATGATGTGCATGTGTAGTGATTGTGCACATTAACTAAACATATATTTATGTGTGCAGATGTGCAATAAATCTAATTATCATACATGAGGCTCATAGCATAATTCAAGTCATTATATAATCCCAATATTTCAACAACACATAAGATATGACAAGTCATAAGGATTAATCCAATCAAGTAAATCAATCGTTAACTATCATCACATATTATCATCGAAATTCATCTATCATTAATTATAATCCACCCAACAATCCATGATAATCATAAATCAAATAGAACATCCAACCCAGCAACACCGGGGTTTTCCGGCAGGCTAACCAGCACGCCGGTTGGTCCACTGGTTGGTCCCCCGGCAGCCTAGGCAGAGGCTGGAAACAGGCACATACAGAGTAATAATCCTACCGGTAGGCTAACCGGTATGCTGGTTGGCCTCCGGTAGGCTAGGAAGAGACCAAATATTAACTATACAAACAATAATTGCCACCGGTGGGCTAAGTAGAGGGTTCTTAACATGGTTTGGGAACTGACAGGCTACCGGCACGCCGGTAGGGCTGCTGGAACCATCTGGGTGCAACCGGCATGCCGATAGGTCGTCGGTTGGGCCCAGTAAAGGGGTTTTCACTTGATTTTCATATTTTAAATAGTTATTTGCAAATTTCATCAACACAAACTCATATTAAATCTAATTCCGAATATAACCCAATTAAAATATCAAACAAAATACAAATTTACCTTCAATAAGATGATCATGCTTGAAAATATAAGTTTTTGAAATAAAATCAACATGTTCTTGAGTTTGAATTAAGGTACTATGTCATATTCATTAAATATGACATCTCACCTAAATCCAAATCTAAAATAAGGAGTAATTGAATCACTTACAGTGCTCTAGCTCGTCGGATCTTTTTTTTTCTTTAACTCGGTTTAAGTTTGAACTGTTCTTCTTCTTCTTCTTAGCTCTAGCAATCAACTTGGTTTTAAGTTTAATGATTTGGACGACCAAACCCATGTATATATAGTTTTTAATCTTGTCTCCTAGTTGTTTTAGAGTTTAAGTTAGTTTAGGATTATGTTTCTAATCCTAGCCCTTAGATTAGATTAGTGAATTTACAACCTTTAGATTAAAGTGTTTTAATCTTACCTAAACTAGTCTTTTATTATCTTATTTAATATAGAATCCTAATATAACTAGTAGGCTTTGTTTTTAAACTGTTTGGGAGTCTTAGTCACTTTCTAACTCAAGTTTTCTAGAAGGTTTCTAATAAAAACGGGATTAATTATGTTTAAGTTTAAGTTGTGGGTTTTGGGCCTTAAGCCTATTAAGCTAATTAATTACTTAAGGTCTTTACTCAAGCACTTAAGTCCACTTAAGGTTTATAAGCCCAGTTATAATTAATTAAGCCCAAGACTCATTAATTAAGCCCAACACTTAATTAAATAAGCCTTAAACATTATAATATGATTTAATATATGATTATATAAAGTTCTCATATAATAATATAAGTTAAGTTAAGTATATAGGTATAATACAAGTATTTAAGGGTATAGTTTATCATATTAAATTACTAATATACCCTTATATAAAAGGAATTTTCTGTTTCAGTTTTTCGTATTGTTACAGTTGTAGATTTCTTAATTTAAACAGGTTCAATCGTAGCGGATTGATGTTTATAAAAGAGTTGTGAGGAGGTCACTTCGGGGACCTATATAGGACCCTGCTTGATCACGTTTTGACAAGTGGATTAGTAAAACTGGTAACCTTTAAAAGTTTTAGTCAAACTCAAAAACAAAAACCGTTAAAAATAACGACAAAGAAAAATATTTAAAACTATAAAATATAAAAATTATACAAATCTTAAAATTTAAGCATTAAAACCATAAATACTAAATCTTAAAAAAATGTTAATAATAAAAACCTTAAAAAAAGGAAAGAATTGAACCATAAAATCTAAATAAGAGGAGAAGATGAACCCTAAACCCTAATAACTAAATCTTAACAAAAATTAAAACCTTAAAAAAATTGTTAAATCTTAAAAGAAAAAGATGAATCCTGAAACCTTAAAACACAAAAATAAATAAATAAATAAATTCAACGATTTTCATATTTTAGATTTTAATTATTTTTTATTTTATATTATTATAGAAAAGGGTTTTTATCTGATTTTTAATTTAAATAAGAGTTTTTATCTTTAAAAGACTTTTATCAAAAAAATAAACCATTTGAACATGTCTTCAATTCTATTCCCGTATAACAAATTCAATTAGAGTTAATTTGATTCATATTTGACCATTTGACTATCCAAATCAGCTAATCCTAGCATGTCACATGAGCCTTCATCCAAAAAAAGAGAATTCTACTATGTCAAATTAGTTAATCCTAACATGTCACATGAGCCCTCATTCAAAAAAAAAAATTAGATGGTTGTGAATGGTTGAGATTTTATAAAAAAAAAGTAAAAATAACAAATTGATGGCTATAAACAAAATTAAAAGTTTGCCATTATACAGAAAAGCAAATGTTGGCACATTTAAACTAACTACCAAAAAAATTATCCTAATTGTATATTTGTAACTATCCACCCTTAAATTGATGATGTCATCTGTTACAATGGTTAATCTTTTGCATAGAGGCTCATATGATAAAACTGAGCCGGGATCCTCTGTGGGGGAACGCCTTGCGGTGTTCTTGTGGGGTAGAGACAATCTCGGGGGCAAAATGGTATTTTTGCCCCCAGATGCAGGCCGTGAGGTGTGAAAATACCATTTCACCCTAGAATTGTCTATACCTCACAGGAACACCACAGGGTGTTCCCCCACAGAGGATCTGCCCAATTGTAAAAGATTTTAAGTGTGAATGAGGAGTCCCATACGCTATTCATTGTGAATGAGAACAAAAAATACTAACTTCCACCTTTCTTTCATCTCCTTCCACCTTCCTAAGAATTGTTGTCATCCTCTCACTCTCTTAAACTGTGTAGTGATGTTCAATGGTTTAATTGGTAAGTCCCTTTAGCTTCACCACCAACTCACCATGCCCGTTGAGTGTACAAAGCTCCCTTGGCCTAAAAAATGCGTAACACAACATACATTAACATCAATTATATAAACTTATTCTTTAGTATTAAGCTTGTGTGTTCATAATTAATTTATAATCTTACAATCTCGGCATGCCTCTTAGCCTGCTCAACCATCTCAGACAGTTCTGTGAAGCTTCTCGCTCTTATCATCGAGTAGAAAGGCAACCTCTTGCCTGATGAATCAAGGGGTTGGAGTCCATGCAGGGTTCGTTGAGCCAACGCCCACTGTGCTTCCCTCTCTCCCTTCCCATAATCCTTTTTAGTAGTGAAAGCAGTATGTATTAATGAATCAGGCAACACAGTAACGAATTTTATTTAATTTTATTTTTCAAGATTGGATGATACATATTCCAATAGGTTATTAAGTTAAAAATTCAACACCTTGTTCTGAAGGAAAGTACCACAGCCCTTTCTACTCGATGCATAGCGGATGATGAACTTAAGGGCATCAAGAGGCAAGTAAAAAACAATGATATAGAGCCAAATAACTTCTGTTGATTCTCACCCAATTGCTTGGTTCCTTACAAACCCCCAGTTTGCATAGACAACGATGAATGTAGCAAACTTAATCATTAGACCACCAAAATGAGATTACAGAATTTTATCTACTTATACCATAGAATGACACAATAATTAAGTACTCACCAATTGAACAACGATAAAGGTGTTGACGAGCAAGAGAGTCATTGTTCCATGATTCGCATTGGATTGGTTTCATTGTTCAATGACATTTGCTTACTTAGAAGAAGTCAATCCCAGAAGAAGATAACAGTCATCAGACTCATCACATTAAGGTATGTGTCTAGGACAATGCGGGTGGCGAAAATCTCTTTCAGCTTCCATGAGTTAAGCGCATGAGATTGCTTCACCCTGGACTCCTATGGTAATAGTAGCCTGAGAAAACCATCTTCAACATAATCTTAGCTTTATCTAGTTTCTATCATATGAACCTTTTCAAGTTACCAGAAATTTGCATGTCACTGTTTTTGATTATACCAAAAGAGGTAATCAATATATTACAGCAAGGTATGTGCCTAGGACAACGTCGGTGGAGAAAATCTCTTTCAGCTTCCATGTGTTAAGTGCATGAGATTGCTTCACCCTGTCTCAATGTACCAATTGTTCGATTCCACCAGGACTCCTATGGTAATAGTATCCTGAGAAAACCATCATCAACATAATCTTAGCTTTATTTAGCTTCTATTATATGAGCCTTTCAAGTTACCCGAAATTTGCATGTCACTGTTTCGGATTATACAAAAAGTGGTAATCAATATATTACCATAAAATCCAGATGTTAACCAAAATGAAATAGAATAAGAGTTAAAAACCTGAGCGCATGCTGGGCCTTAGCGCCTAATGGGCTGCCCGTGCGCGACCTGTGCTGGGCTGCGTGCCTGATGGGCTCATATTGGATTGAAATTATTAATATTAGTACATCCAATATTTTTTAAGGTGTGTGATAACACGACTCTGTTGTAATATAAGGACTGGTGGTGCATTACAATACTCTTAAAAGAGTGATGAAAGAGGAGTAAAATTAAAGAATAGAAAGCACAATTCTGTAGGAGTTCTCTCTGTCAAAGACAGATGGATGAGGCTAATGGCTCTGGTGTGTAACCGGTGACGAGTTTTGATGATTAGAGGAAAGGACATTTTGGGTGAGAAGATGTTTAGGATTCCTCTTTAAGTTAGACGTATTGAATTAATTAATTTTTTAAATAATGATTAAATGAAAGGACGTTGTGTGAGAAGGCGTTTTGGATTTGTCTTTAATTTAGTGGTGCCACATTAGCAGATGATTTGGAGCTCCCTGAAATCAAGAGAATTCATCTAAGAATTCTCTAGAAAATTATTGCTTGAGAGACCTGTTGCTATATATTATATAATTGAATAGATTATAGAGTCAATAAGTTGAGATTGAGTCAAATGAGTTCAATATCAATAAAAGTAAAAGGCAAAGGGATAAGGGCTTGTTATTCGGCTTCACTTTTATTGCATTTTGATCCTCATAACTTCCTTCAAATTGAAGCATGGTCCTCTGGCAATTGTCTGTGAAATCTCCATCCATCTTAGTACATTTGAAATGGAGATAAGATTCGATGGAATTTAGAAAGTCTGAACCCATGATTAACATCTCCAAGCTCACCCACAAGACCGAAGCCAGTATTCCCTATGAAATATTAGTTTCTAGAGTTCCCCAAAACATTTGGATAAAGATTTGAATATAAGAAAGAAAATTTGGTTTTCATAATCATGTTAATCGTTAAGGTTTTGCAATGTCACTACAAGAAAATAGTCTTATAGCTATGGTCAAAAACCACCGCCATAGCCTTAAAACCGTTGGTAATACTCCTAACTCCTAATGACAACCACCAAGGTTTTGTGAAATCCACAAAACTGAAGTTGCTTTAGACTGTTCAGAATGTCAAAAACATCTTAGTTTCTCACATAAACATATCAAACAGATGCAAATTAAAAAGAAAAAAGAAATGTTAAAAAAGTATGGTGCATTCAATACATTACCTGATAATGGATACCAAAACCATGGAGAATTCATTTATTATTGATATCTGAATATCCTCTTCCATGTTGCACACCTAGTTAAAAAATCTTACAATATCAGTTACAAAGAGTTTAGTAGTAGGGAAATGAAAAGAAACCCGATAGAGGAGAAAAAGAACCTTTCCAATAAATTTTCCTACAAGATGGGAATCCACTACAGCAGTTAATTGCATCCTTTTACACATCCACTTTAACTTTCGTCATATTAGATAATGATTTTGAGAAGAGAGCTCAGAACTAAATATACATCATATCACCAATTTCATCTTGCCTGAAGTTAAACAAAATATATATTAAATGTAGTTCCGTGCTAAATAGAATATATGAAAAATCTAATTTGTAAATTAATACCATTTCATTAATTTTTCTGCCTCCGGTATTGATGGATCAAGAGAAATAGTCATCAATGAAGTTAATGACACGTTTACGACACCTAAAACTAAAATTTGAAAAAGTTAGTTGGAAAAATCAATATATCAGGTTATTTAACTGCATTATATAGAGTCAATATACCTCGAAAATCACCAATAGATAGTGAAGTCAAAAGAACAACAATCATTTTTTGCAATGCCTGCCTTGAGTAACTTCTCTTGATATTTAGTTGCAACCATACCCCACAGTGTAAGTGTAACTGATGTTGATCTGAGTCAAAAAAATTCATTTAGTTTCACTATAGTAATAATAGATTATAATTATAACGAAAAAGCATAAATTAAAATAAACACTTACTTAGCATCAACAATCACAATATCCAACTTTGTTGATTGAGTGCCATCCTTTTCACCACATTTGTGGGTGAGTTAGCATTGATAAGTAATCCAAGAACATCTATTAAAAAAAAATTAATAAATGAGGATATGAAAATTTACATAATAGTAGATGATTTTTGCAAATTTTCAATACCTGCTAAATGTCCATCTTGGTTGATAAAATCTTGCAACTTGTTCAACTATATGAACTGGTACCTTTGAAGTGGAATGACAGTACAATCATTATCAACCTTCTCAGTGGTAGCATAAACAAATGAAATATGATATTTGTGTGGAACCATTCTAAACTTTTTTTGGTGAATTTGAAAGCTTAAAGCACTTAATTATATACACACCCCTCTTTTAAGACATCATCAAATTTATCAACATGTGTATTGTAAATCACCACTTGCATTTGCTCACCCTACAAATAAATGCCAAGCAATTAGGTCAATAACGTGTAAAGTAGTTATTTAAAATAAATTTTCGCTGAAATTGACAATACCTTTTCATCAATTACAACAAAATTCATAACTTTTCTAGGACATTTTTACTGACAAAATGATGTATGTATGCAATTCGGCTTACTCTAACTTTCACTGTCCAATGAAAACCAAATCCAACTGGACGAATACGATCCAATGTTTGATATTGTTCATTAACCATCCTATTTGAACGTCAAACAATGAATAAACAATAAGATTATAAAAAACAACTATGATCAAGGATAACATTAAAGGAAGTGGCAAAAATTGTTTAGTAAGAGTTGACATTTCAAAATCAAGTCACAACAATATTAAATTTGGTGGAAATAATGAGCTGAAGTACATTGAAACAAAGATATCCAAAATTGAAAATTCTGCAATCTATTGAGCTGAAGTACATTGAAACTAAGTTATCGAAAATTGAAAAATTTGTAATCTATTGAAAGATAAATAAGCTATGGAATTTAGTTCAAAATAGGTATTGCCAAAAATGGAACTCCCAGGATTATAAAAAAAATTAAATTATTGTAAGAACAAGGTAGATTTCAATGTGGCTCTGGCTATGCCATTCACAAATAAAATATATCCTTAATTTATTTCCAAAGATATGCATAGAATTTTAAGCTAATTTATAACAACTAATGAAAATACAATAAAAAATCAAATAAAATAATATTTGCATGGATTACTATGTTTCTTTCACTTGACAAAAGTATTCCCAAATAAATAGAGTACCTCTGGCAATGCAATCCCAAAATATATATATATATATATCCTTACTTTATTTACAAAGATCTTTCACTTGACAAAAGCATTCCCAAAGAAACAGAGTAGCTCTGGCAATGCAATCCCCAAAAAAACATATCCTTACTTTATTTACAAAGAGTTGAATAGGATTTGACCTTAATTTGTAACAACTAATGAAAGTACAAAAAAAAACAAATAAAGTAATATTTTCATGTGATGAGAGATCAACAGAAATGTAAGAATGAAAATATGACGAATGATAGAAAAAAAAATTTAATAAACAATCATAAAGAAAAACCAGCAAAGTAACCATCTCTTAATGATCAGAGATCAGCAAAAATGTAAAAATGAAAATATGAAGAAGGATAAAAATAGAAATGGAAAAAACATTCAGGAAAACCAGCAAATTATATATCCATTAAAGAATAGAGAAGCAAAGCATAAGTTATATTTACTTATCTGATTCTGTTGGCAGTATATCTCTGGGAAAACCAAATCCAGAGCTTGATAGGCTATAAAAGGTACCTTGAAGTTGGTTTAATATAAGGATGAATAAATAAAAAATTATACAGCTATCCAATAACGACTAAAACGCTTAATAGATTACCTGGAATCAGTTACATCTATGTGTATGCATTAGTGAGTAAGAGTATAAGTGTGTAAGAGAAGAGAGAAGAGGAGGAAGAAGAAGGGTAAGGGGACCCGCACGCCGGTTGGCCACCGGTAGGCTAGGCAGAAAGGTCCAAAACAATTAATATTAACAGGTAACCACCGGCAGGCTAACCGGCACGCCGGTTGGTCCGCCGGTGGGCCAGGCAGGGGGCTTCACAAATATTTTTGGGATCCGGTGGGGTTTCGGCAGGCTATTGGCACGCCGGTAGGCTGCTGGACCACTGGTGCAACCGGCAGGCTAACCGTCATGCCGGTTGGATTTTCTGGGTTTTTCCAGATTTGAAGTGCAGTCACTAATTCTGTCATAACTTGGTTAATATTGATCGGAATTACTTAAAACTTGTTTTGTTGGAATCCTAACTCATAGGGGAATATAGGAAAAATGTCAAAGAAAATATAGAAAATTATTAAGATAGGATATTTAATCGATGAACACAAAAGTTTACAGGTTTCGGGATTGTGGGTTCCAGTATTGAC
>JAUPMG010105480.1:0-12166 GCA_031762675.1 Pachysandra terminalis | reverse complement strand
AAGAAGATCCAACAAGCTAGAGCACGGTAAGTAATTCAATTATTCCTTATTTTGGATTTGGATTTAGGTGAGATGCCGTATTCAGTGAATATGACATAGCACTTTAATTCAAACTTAAGAACATGTTGATTTTTTTTAAATACTTATATTTTCAAGCATGATCATCCTATTTGAGGTAAGTTGGTATTTGATGTATATTTTGAGTTGGTTGGTTCAGATTTTGATTTTAATAATAGTATTAGTTTAAGGTTTTGCTCAAATAAATTTAAAAATATCAAAATAATAAAGATTACTGTTTCTGGGCCCAACCGGCGGCCTAGCCGGCGTGCCGGTTAGCCTGCCAGTTGCACCTAGTTGGTCCAGCAGCCTACCGGCGTGCCAGTAGCCTGCCGGAACCTCGTCAGTTCCACTAAGGGAACTTGTGCTCTCTGCCTAGCCTACCAGTAGGAGAACTGGCGTGCCGGTTAGCCTTCCGGTGGCCCCTATTGTTTAAGATTTGATGATTGACCCCCCGGATAGCATGCCGGATGGCTAGCCGGAGTGCCGTCCAGCCCGCCGGTGGCTATCCATTATGATTGTTTGGTTTTAGACCTACTGTTTAGCTTGCCGAATGACCAGTCGGGGAGCCAGCCATCCTGCCGGCTGTAGTAGCATATGTTTTAGCATTGTTTGAGCCCTGGTTAGGCTACCAGATGGCCAACCGACGTGCCGGTTAGCCAGCCGGTCAACCTAGACCAGTTTATACTGTTTGGTGATTGGTTATATTTATTGTTAATTATTTGATTTATTTATATGAGATTGATTTATGGTTAATTATGATTATTTATCTATATGTTATCATCTTAGAATTGATTGATGTATGGTTATTTGTGATTAATCATCTACATGCTATCATCTTGATTTGATTGGTTATTATCATATCATAATCTATGTTTAGAATTAATGCACAACTGTACACTTACATGATTGATTAGTTAATGTGCACAATCACTACACATGCACAACATAGCCTGATTGCATTATTGGCCATATGGCTAGTCATATGCTTGACTTTACATTCAGAACTTCACATCAATTTAAGATTCTGATCTAATTGAGGGTTGTTGTGATTTAAACATCATGATATGGTGAGGAAGTCCTGGATGGACTGATTTGCTTGTGTTGAGGGACTGATCATCCCAATATACCAATTTATTCATGGTGAGGGTGATAATCCCAATATTCCGCATTGTTCTTATCATCAAGATGACATATATTTTTATATATGTAACTGATGCCGAGTGAAATTCTGTTGGCATTCGCCTTATGTAGTGCTCACTGAGGTTTAGATCACATTCTTACAAGATGGCGAGGGCTATCTCTTAGACTAGCAAGAAGCAAGTCTGCGTCACGTTGTCCACTATGGAGTCAGAGTACATGGCTTGTTGTATAGTCGTCCTTGAGGCTGTATGGTTGAGGCGATTCTTACAGGATCTTGGAGTCTTCAGAGCTGCCGTAAGGCCGATCATCATCTATAGTGATAGCATGGCATCATTGGCCTATGCCAAGGACCCCAAATACTATTGCAGGACGAAGCACATCGACATTCACTTTTTTTACATCAGAGACAGAGTTGAACATGGAGACATGTCCCTTACACATATCCCTACTCAGCATATGGTAGCTGATCTCATGAATAAACCTATAGCTACACAAGCTTTTAAGGTTCATACCTGAGAGATGGGATTACGTAGTTTTGGGATTTGTGTTAGATATACAGTCTTATTTACATTTGTTATGTAGACATCTAATATTACTTTATATTTCTTGTGTGAGAATTAAATAGAGTCTATCATCTCATGAGGCATGAGATTGTGCATTATATGTACACACTACACACACATTATATCAATATTATGAGGACGTAGATACGATATGTCACCAGGTTAGTGATTGGCTTCTCACACAACGACCATCCCTAACGCATGCATTGCGAGCAAGATGAGATATAAGGAGAACTTATGTCATCGGGGGCATTTAGAGGACTCTATAGAGTTATATGTTGCCTTAGGAGAGCCAGGATGAGATTTCTTAGGGAATTGTATATTTCCTGATTAGAGTCGAATGTGAGACCTTAATCAAGGCGCTGGAGAGTTGTGACTTGGATTAAGGTGCTCAAGTTAGGCGCATGGATTGCGACTAGACTAAGATCCGTATTGTCACACCCATAAATCCGTAGCACAGTTCCCTATGCAGGACTGCACGAATCTCGAAGTGCAACCTTCGGGTTCCATTGCTGAAACACGGATTTCCATACCAATACTAACAAGAAAATAAAAGTAATGCTTACATTTTTTAATCAGAATATGCAGAAGCTAAATAAAACATAAATAATCCAAAATAACATAGTCTATGACTTCAGATGAGTCATGACCATAAAAGAATGTAAACTAACTAACCTATTACAAATCAAAGTTCTCAAATCCTAATCTAGATACTGTAAAAACAGTAAATGTGCAATATCAAGCAAATCCAATTCAATGCAATGCAAGTCCTAGTCCATAGCAATGTAATCCATGTCCATCATCCTTCTCATCTTGCAACATGAGAAGTTGTGTGAGCTTTGAATGCCTAGTAAGTCATCAAACAGTGTCATCCATCCATTTATGATAACAATAGAGTCAAAATCAAGTCATGAGTACAAACATGCAATATAATAGTCAATATAATGATGATATGATGATATGAGATGCAATGAATGAGAATGCAGATGCTCTAGATGAATACTCAAACAAGGAATGCAATGATGATATGCAAATAAATGAATTAGACAAATCTGGCATGTTAAGCGCCCCATAACTTCACAAACCAATACATATTACCAGAATTTCGGACATAGGCCATTAGGAACTGTCGGAAGTCCCCTCTTCATTGTGGGTGCTAACCCATGGTTGAAGGTTCCCATTGTGCTAATTTATAGTAGATGCTACTCTCGAAAATTCTAACCCAATGCTATCTTAAGAGTGTATGATACTCAAGGTATTCCAACCCATAAAGGTGCTCGCAAGCATCCTACCCTATTTTAAGTGGGGATTTCAACCCATAAGGAATGTAGTCAACCTATAAGAATCCTAAATAGGAAACACTTATTTCCCACCTCTAGGGCATTCTTAATAACCTACATCAGCCTAATATGCATGCAACAGTTTACAAACAATTACAAAATCAATTCAATTTCAATTTCTAACAAGTACAATGTGATTGATGGGTACCAAACTACTATAGAACTCCAAGATAGGGTTTATGGTCAATCTTGAGTCCTAAGAGTCAATTACAAGGTCAATGGTACGAGCCCAAATCAAATCCTAGTCAAAATCCCAATTTATAACTCACTGTGTGAATATGGATGCAACTTCAATACCCCTACCGGTGGGTGCCGAAGGCCCCAACTTGCCTATTATCAAGGCTCTGTCGATACCCTTGCCGATGTACCAGCGAGTACCGACGATCGATTTCCTGTAACTAATGTGTGAGGTAATTCGGTACCCTTACCGATGTACCGGTGGGTGCCGAAGCCCCTTTTTATGCCTCATTTAGTCGCTAATCGGTACCGTTGCCGAGGTACCAGTGGATGCTGAACTGGTGATAATCTGGGGATTTCCAGGTATCGAGAATTTCATCCCTTTGATCCCCAATTCAATTTTAATCAATTCTTTTGGTCTCTAATCCATGGGTTTTCATGCTAAACATGTTAGAACATAACCAAACGTATTCCTAACAAGTTAAACACGCTTTCATGCAATCAAATCGTCAAAATTACACTCAAGAATAACCAAAAACATGAATATGATCACATGAACTCATAAAAGGATTGTACAGTAAGAATTAACTTACTTGATCTGATCTAAGAGAATCAGATCTCACCAAGGTCTTCTTTTCTTCCTCTCTTCCTTCTTCCCCCTTTAATCTCATCCTTTGGCACTACAATAATGGATCTAGGATTTGGTTTCAGATCTGAACCCTTTTCCTCTCTTTCTCTTTCCTCTCTCTCAATCTCAGATTTGATCCAATGATTGCAGCTATGGGAAGGGAAGGGATGGGAATATTTATAATAATCTTCCTTTCTCTCCTCAAGCTAATCTAATTCAACTCCCTAGTACGTATGGGACTGAAAGACATCTAAAATAACCAATATTACCCGATTTAGATAATAATTACATTAGGGCCCCAAAATAAAAACTTTAATTATTAAAATAACCCTTATTAATATAATCTGCAAATATATATATAGTTAGATGCAAATAAAATACCTTATAATAAAATATAAGTTACGGACCTTTTCTAATAGAGGATCTAGGTCACTACAACCTACCTCCCTTAAAAGAATTTCGTCCCCGAAACTGCGTACCTCAATCGGCAAATAGGTCCGGATAACGCTCCCGAATGTATGACTCCAATTCCCATGATGCATTAGATTCATCGTGATGTCTCCATTGAACTTTCACTAATTGAATGGTCTTGGTTCTCAACACTTGCTCCTTCCGATCCAATATCTTCATCGGTTGCTCTATGTAGGATACGTCTTCTCTCAGCTGCAACTCGCACCAATCTAATACGTGTGATATCTCTGGTCCATACTTTTATAGTAGTGATAGATGGAATACATCATGAATTACTGCAAGTTGTGGTGGCGATGCAACTCTTTATGCCACTGGTCCGATGCGCTCTAGTACTTCAAATGGTCCAACGTATCTCGGTGCTAACTTCCCGCACTTGCTGAATCTCATCACTCCTTTCATAAGAGAAACCTTCAAGAATAAATGGTCACCAACTGCAAACTCTAACTCTCTTCTCCTACGATCTCCGTAGCTCTTCTGTCAACTCTGTGTTGATTTCAATCTCTCTCGAATGAGTTTCACTTTAGCTGTCGTCTCTGGTACTAGATTTGGTCCTAGAATAGTGTTCTCTCCAACTTCTGTTCAACAAACTGGTGAACGACGAGGTATACAACGCTTCAAATGGAGCCATGCCAATGCTCGAATGATAACTGTCGTTATAAGAAAACTCTACCAGAGGTAGATGTTCTCCTCAACTACTGCCAAAGTCCATCACGCAAGCTCTAAGCATGTCCTCCAATACTTGGTTCACTCTCTCTATCCGTCCATCCGTCTGAGAGTGATATGCCATGCTCAAATCTAACTGTGTGCCCATAGCCTTCTGCAATCCTTCCCAAAAATTTGATGTAAACAAAGATTCTCTATCTGAAACCATGCTCACTGGAATGCCATGAAGTCGCACGATCTCTCCAACATATAGTCCCGCGATCTCCTCAGCTGAAGCTGAAATCTTTACTGGTAAGAAGTGAGCTGATTTGGTTAACCTGTCCACGATTACCCAAATCGAGTCTATGATACCTCGTGTCTTCGGCAAACTAACTACGAAGTCCATGGTGATGTGCTCCCACTTCCACTCCGCTATAGGCAATGGTTGTAGTAATACCACTGATCTCATGTGCTCAGCCTTAACCTGTTGACAGGTAAGACACTTTGCCACGAACTGCGTAATCTGTTTCTTCATTCCCGACCACCAATGGCTCTTACGCAAGTCTCGGTACATCTTGGTACTTCCCGGATGAATGGAATACCACGACTTGTGCTTCCTCTAATATCTCTCTTTTGATGTCCTGATCCTCTGGAACACAAAGGAGACCATAACATCTAATCAGTCCGTCTGAGTGTACCGCCCAATTTGGCTTACCATCATCGGCTGCTAAAGACAATAGGTCATTGTCGTCCTTCTGGTAAACTGCTACGCGATGCTCTAACGAAGCTTTGGCTACCATGCTGAAAAGTTAACCACGGCTCTGCTGGTTCACTAGCTGAACTCTCAAATCTGTTAAGGTCTCCTGAAGACTCTATTCCTAGCGCATCAACTGAGCTAGAACTCGTCATGGTATACGACTCAATGCATCAGCTACGACATTCACCTTCCTAAGATGATAATGAAGTGTTGAGATGTAGTCATTAACCAACTCCAACCATCTCCTCTGGCACTTGTTAAGATCCTTCTAAGTGAAAAATGTACTTCAGACTCTTGTGATCTGAATACAGATCAAACTCCTCTCCAAAAAAGTAGTGCCTCCAAAGCTTCGAGGCAAAGACAACCGCGGCTAACTCAAGATCATGAGTAGGGTAGTTACGCTCATGCACCTTAAGTTATCGCGAAGCATATGCCACTACACGACCATCTTGCATAAGCACAGCACCAAGGCCTTACAAAGATGCATCAGTGTAAACCTCCATTTCTATCCTGCGACAAGTATGACTAAGATTGGGGCTGAATTCAATCTCTTCTTGAGTTCCTCAAACACCATCTCACATCTCTTGTCCCAATCAAACTTCACGTCTTTCCTTGCCAAGTGGGTCAACGGTGCTGCAATGGTGGGAAATCCCTCAATGAACCTCCTATAGTTTCTCACAAGACCAATGAAACTCCGGATGTTTGCTGCGTTCTTCAATCGTTCCCAATCGAGAATTACCTCTATTGTAGCCGGATCCACAGAGATGCCACTTCTGGATACTACGTGACCAATGAATCTCACTTCCTCTCTCCAAGAGTCGCATTTCTCCAACTTAGCATACAACGGGTGATCATACAACGTCTGTAATACAATCTGCAAGTGTTGCTCATGATCCTCCTTAGACCTTGAGTATATTAGAATGTCATCCATGAAGAAGACTGTAAACTGATCTAGAAAAGGCCTGAAAACTCTATGCATCAAGTCTATGAAAGCTAACAACGCATTCGTTAACCCGAATGGCATTACTACAAATTCATAATTCTCGTATCGAATACAAAAGGTCGTCTTCTGAATATCCTCCTCTCGAATCCACAACTGGTGGTATCCGGATCTCAAGTCAATCTTCGAGAAGTATTGCACTCCTCTCAACTGGTCAAATAGGTCGTCAATCCTCGGTAGTGGGTACTTGTTCTTCACAGCCACCCGGTCCAACTGTCTATACTCGATGCATAGTCGAAGTGATCCGTCCTTCTTGTTCACGAATATTACAAATGTACCCCAAGGAGAAGTACTTGGTCTGATAAAGCCTAATGCACTTAGCACGTATAACTGTTATTTTAACTCACGTAACTCAATCGGAGCCATCCGATAAGTCGCAAGTGAAACTGGAATAGTGCCAGGCATAAGCTTAATGCAAAAGTCTACTTCCCTTAAAGGTGGTAACCCCGGAATATTCTAAAAAACAGCGCCGAAATCTCGAATTGTACGAATACCCTACAAGGATAGTCTCTAATCCCCATCCACAATGAAAAGAAATTCAGACTGATATGCACCCTTCTCATTCCCAAGGAATGTCATATGACGTCCTTTAGGAAGATCGAATACAACTATCTTTTCGAAGCAATTCACCTTCGCATGATAAGCAGAGATCCAATCCAAACCATGTATCACTTCGAAATCAACCATGTCAAGCACTACCAGGTCTGCTTCCAGGTTAAAGTCACCAACTTTATCACGCAAGCAAGACATACTCGGTGTAAAGTTACGACCCGTCCAACTGGATTAACAATACATAACAGGTTCTCAAGACTAGTTGGTCACAAACCCAAGAATAACATGCTACTACTAGAGATAAACGAATGTGTAGCACCCGAATCAAATAAAACACGAGCTGGGGTATGGAATAAAGTGATAGTACCTTCTACCACTGCGTTGGTAGTTTGGTCATCTTGAGGAATCTCTACTTCAGTCAAGGCTGCCTTTTTTAGCTGGTCTAGGTGGTACTGGTTTACCGTCTCTCCTCAGAACTCGGCAATCGTATTGAAGATGTCCTTCCTTGCCAGAGTTGAAGCATACTTTGCATCTGAACTGCTGGTCTTAAGCTGGTTGTTACTGAACATCATGCGTCACAAAAACTGCTACTGATGTGTCGACTGGTGTTGCATTCGCTGCCTTCTCATCACGTCACTGACGTCGGTCATTATTCTTCTGATATGGATGGTACCATCCTTTGTCTTACTTAGGCTGACCCCGTTGTACGTAAGCTCTGTCCATGTCTCGCTCCACGTGTCTGGCACACTCTAGAACCTCGGCATAAGTCCTAAGTCGTTGAGGCACAACTTTAGAACGTATGGCTGGTCTCAAGCCTTCTTCAAACCTTGCAGGTTTGTCCGCCTCTCTCGCTATTACCTCAACATCATAGCGAACCTAGCCTCGTACTGACCTAAAGAGTGTGTACCCTGCTCCAGTCGCATGAACTCCAATGCCATCTGCCTCTGATAACTGCTCAGTAGATAGTTACCCAAGAATTGGGTCTTGAAATGGTCCCATGTCATATCCGCAGTCAAATTCCATTCCACCATGTCCCACCAGTGGAGTGCTTTGCCCTTTAGCATGAAAGTAGCCAAAGTCACTCGCTGGTCATCTGGACATCCCTTGGTCCGGAAGACTCTCAACGTCTAACAGCCAGTCTTGAGCAAGATGTGGCTCTCCTAAGCCTTCGAACATAGGTGGAGTAAGGTTTTTAAACTTCTCCAACCATGCGATCAAAACTCTCCTCTGGTCAGCTATGGCTTGTCGCTCCAAGTGTTCTCGTTGCATAGCAGCCATGGCTCCCAGTATCTGGTAGACACCTGCTAGCTGAAGATCTGCATTAGCACTAGTATCAACCCTAGCTCTCGAGGATGATCCCTCTCCAGTAATGGTAGTAGTAGCTCTTCTCCTACCAGCCATCTACACTCCAAGGTAACCGATTAATCTACGAGTCTCTACATAGTGTCTGAATAGTAAACAGATAAACACAGCAACACAATCAAGCATGTTATCAATCAGCACACAATTCCTAGGTGTATTTATGTTCTGTTGTCCTAACTTGTGATACCTAGGTCCTAGAGTTCTTTTAACATCCTTGATTATGAACTTGTGTTCTGATAGGCAAACCGAAATCAAAGCTTAGCTAGGCAGAACCTTAAGCTTCGCTCTGATACCAATCTGTCACGCCCCTAAACCAGTAGCCTGAATCCCAAGGTGGGAGGTACTAATCCCAAGGCATAACATTCAGGTTCCATTGTTGAAATGCGGATTGCCATACCAATACTAACAAGAAATAAAAGTAATTGACTGCCTTCATTAATCAGAATATGCAGAAGCTAAATAAACATAAATAGTCTATTTGACTTCAACTGATTCATGACCTCAAAATAATGTAAACTAACTAATCTAGATAATGTAAAAGCAGTAAATATGCAGCAGCAAGAAAATCTAATTCAAAGCAAGTCCTACTTCATAGCAAAGTAATCCATGTCCATCATCCTTCTCATCCTGCAACATGAGATGTTGCGAGAGCTTGCAATGACCAATAAGTTCATCAAAAAGTGCCACCCATCCATTTATGATATCAATAGAGTCAACATCAAGTCGTGAGTACAAGCATGCAATATAACAATCAAATATGATGATGATATGAGATGCTGTGAGATGCAATGAATGAGAATTCAGATGTTCTAAATGAATGCTCAAACAAGGAATGCAATGATGATATGCAAGTGAATGAATTAGACAAATATAGCTTGTCAAGCGCCCCATAAAATTCACTGATTGCATGTCTTCAGGCAACTCTAAAAGATGCCAGATGTTTTGATTATAAGTCATCCCTAATGAGTGCTATTGAGACAAGTCTTTGTCAAGGTTCTGTGTACTTCAATGTATATCTGAATCTCAGTTTATCTTTAACTAATCCTAATCTTTTTAAGGCAGTTAGTCTTAGACTCCAGACCAAAAGATATAACTTCCTGCCTAGATCTGAAACTGTTGCTCTCATTTATCGAATTTATTATAAAGTCATCAATACCATGACTCCCAATATTAAAAGATCACCTAGTCCATATGGACAGACTGTCTTAATTGAGACCAATCTTACTTCTAAAACTAGCATTGCTACACATACAATGCAAAGTTGGGATGAGATTGATTTCCCTGAGTCTTGGAGTATTCCTAATGCGGTTCCTCCTCAACCAATAATTCATCATAATATTGATTCAATCATCCAAAACACTGATGGAGAGGTTTTCCTTAACTTCAGTAAATCGCCAATTGATCTTCCCAGATCTTCTTCATCTAGAAGTTCGAAACCTTATCAGTTATCTCTCCCATCAACTTCTCGGAACTCTATTTCAGAGATTCCTCTTGATCCTTCTTTGGAAAACACTTTGAAGGAAGGTGATAATCAAATCAATGTTGAGGGCTTCCAATTGTCTAACCAACAAATCCTTCGTGCCATTTACAAGAATCAAAATAGGAAATCCCCTACCGCTTCTGAAATCAATTTTCATACTTAACTGTTTTATAGATTTTAAACCAGGATCTAAAAATTGAGTCTCTATTAATCAAGAATTGTATCTCTCTATCTATCAAGGATTTAGGGATTGGCATTTTATTTATTATAATAAAAACCAACTTTTACAATTCAAAAATGATTTTTATCATTATTTAGAAACAAATCAAATTATTTTACCTTTTGTTATGGTTTTATTTAACTCAGAGTGTTCCTACTATATTTCTCTTTGGAAGAATTCCAAAAGAAATGGAATACTGTAGACAATAGAACTATTCAAGTTGTTCATCCTTCACCTGAATCTATAAACCTAGCTAATAATGCTTCCACCTCTAAACAATCTTCAAATTTAGAGGCCACCGCTTATATCAGCATTAAATCACACAATCCCTCATATGTCAGATTTCAGCCTTGTTTATAAACAACTTAATTACACTAGTCATTTCCTTCAATCTACAGGATCACAGTTAGGATGAATAGAGACTAATTCAGATGATATTCTTTCTGTTCTTCAACAGAAAATTCTTTCTAGTAAGAATGAACCTCTTGAACTTCCTACCGTTAAACCTCCAATTAAGGTCACTGGATTTAAATTATCCAATTCAAATAAATTGAAGATTTTATAAATCTTTTAACTCAAAAAATTCAGGGATTAAATTTACATGTTTTATCACATCATGACTCGGTTCCTAATTCTAGTTATGATTCTGAATTTTCCCTTGAAAATTAACTGAAATTGAATGTCATGCCCCAAAACCCGAGCACGAATCCCTAGGCGGGATGGCACGAATCTCGAGGTGAGACCTTCGGGATCCACTTCTGGACCGCGGATTGCCATATCAAACAAACCAAAGGATGAACAAAATAATGATCTCATTCATCACAGAGTATGCGGAAGCTAACAATAGAAAAATAAGGAAGTAGATAAACAACTTTAAAACTAACATGGTTGGCACTCAGCTGGGCCTTACATCGGTTAACTATTAAATCCAAGTAATCCAATTACAAAGAAATAGTCTAAGCCATAATTCCCAATGTTTACAACGAAAAGAAATAAATGAAACGAGATAACAAGCTGCAACAGCAATTCACAATCATCGATATAATTCAACCTGCAACATAAGAGGTTACAGTGAGTTTGGAATGCCCATATAAGTACAGAACCCCAAATAATCAACATCAAATAAATCAAATACCTCACGAGAAAAACTAAATAGAACAGAACACGATATGCTAGTTGTTTATGAGATGAATATGATATGAATGTCATTCACGTGATCTAATGTTATGCTCAAACAATTCAAATTCAAATGGATGATATGAAAATGCCTACGTTAGTCCAATTACTCAAGGTACCCCTTTCCAAAAGTAACACTTCAATCAATAACCAATTCGGGACAAAGGTCACCAGGAACAGGCGGATGTCCCTCACTTCGTTCCGGACGCTAACCCATGGTACGGAGGCAACCATATGTTGTATTAACGAGTGTACAATATTTGTGGTCCAGTCAAACCATATAGAGCCTCGCAAGCACTCTATCCCTCTTTCGTGGAACTCGCAACCATTGGTATCGACAACCAACCAGGAGACACGGGCTCCCGGATTTTCCCTACTAGGGTCCCTTAAGAATTGTAATAACATAGTATGAATGCAAATATTACTGATAAGTATCTAATAGTTGTACTTTTATGCCTCTTACCTATGCATTTTAGTCTATTTAGTTGCGCTTAATTGTATGGATTAATGCATTTTCTGTATTTTGCAGGTATGGTGGTGTTAAAGTAAAAGTGTGCTAAAGTCGGGGAATTAATCATCTTTATGGATCAAGTCTAAG
>JAUPMG010105479.1:0-25945 GCA_031762675.1 Pachysandra terminalis | reverse complement strand
GGGTGAGGGTGGTGTGGTGTGGTGTTAGTGGTGGTGGGGGTGAGGGTGAGGGTGAAGATGTGTTGTTAGTGGTGGTGGGGTGAGGGTGAGGGTGAGGGTGGTGTGGTGTGGTGTTAGTGGTGGTGGGGTGAGGGTGAGGGTGGTGTGGTGTTTGTAAACAGCTCGAGCGCGTTGGAGGAGGTACCAAAACTCACAGGGTTCGATATCCACAGGTTTGCAATGATATTGGTTTTATTCTTCCGCTTTGATCTTTTACCTTGAGTTCAAACTGCATGTTGATTTTTTGTGTTTGGGTTATAAACTTATGTGGTTGGAAAAATGCAATCAGAGAATAGGAAAAGAAGATTTGAATAAATGTGATATTTGCAATCATACAAGATATCCTATGTCTTCAATTTTTATTTATTTATTTTTTTAAGAAAAAAAGGAATGTGGCGAAATTTGGCCCTTAATTGAGTGATATTATGTTTTCAGGCTACATTTGTGCTTCTGAACTTGGGCCCATTTGGCGAAGCTTCCTACGAATGCAAGGGCTTCGATATGAAGGGCTTTGTGAAAATTAAAGGGTCAATCCAACTTGCTGCAAATTCATTATGGATTGTATTCTAGGTATGAACATCAATTATTTTGTCATTGTTGAACTGATTAATAGCTTTTGAGTTGAGGCAAGCTAACTTTAACTTAACAGATTGTGATCATGTCTTCTTAAAGTTGGGCTTTTTTCTTCAATTCTAGCCCTTTGTTTTCAAGAGTTAGATGTACAAAAGATATAAACCATTCATCTAGAAGGTTCTTGTAGGAGCTATATATCATTATGGTTTGTTTTTGTTTCCCTTTTTCCATCTCCTTCACCATACTACCACCACCACCCTCACCCCACCGCCACCAACAGCATACTACCACTTCCAGTCTCACCCCCACCACCACCAACACCACACCACCATGTTTAAGGGTATTTATCTGAAGCAGATGATGCTTGAAAGAAGTGTCTAGTAGATGATCCTGATTTAGAATGGGAAGTTTTCCCTTTTATGTTTGTTTCCTTTTTTCAGTCTCCTATGATATATTTCATCATTTATCAAACCAGCTGCAAGTATGTTTTCTTATGTTTAAATAATCCAAGTTTGTTATTTTCAAAACTTCTGTAAAATATTCGTAATTATATTTTCTAAAGTTTTTCTTTACTTTCTGTATTTAAGCTTCATTATTATCGCATTTTTCTTTGGCTCTTGCTATGGTAAAACTCATATGTTTGTTACTGTTTCAAAGCCCATATCCTGTTGACCGATTTGCTAAGTGTAGCGTAGGCTTTATAGGAACCTGGTTTTAGGCACCTGAAACATTAAAGTAACAAAAGGTCTTAGGTACCAATAACAGTTACGGAAGAAGAAAAATTACCAATAGTACATGAATGTTTTGGTACAATAGGCTTCATTCACTGCCATTTGCTTCTGTGGAAGTGGAAGAAATCGTTCAAGAGATTCCTTAGCACGCGTGATTTATTTCATGTATATTATGTTGCTTCTTGTTCTGTTTTATTGGTATGAACTAGGTAATGGTAAACATTTATGATGTTGAATGGAATTATATTGGTAAAATAATTTGTATTATGTAAGAACGTTAGAAATGTCCGGAATGTTACTCTTTTTGTAAAGCATGTTTTTTTTTTTTTTTTTTTTTTTTTGCAGGTTTAGAAATAGGATAAATATTAAAAAAAAAATACAGAGAATTAACCGTGGTCCTATATGACCGTTGTTAATTCCCTGTTGCAACTATATTTAACGGCAGTCCAGGCTCCTGTTAAATAGGTTGTTAAGGTCAGCGGCCTGTTCAGACCTTCGTTACAACGACTCTTGAAACCATGTTTGATGGCGTTCCTAGTAGACCGTCGTGAATTCTATTAAGGGAAAATTTCCCATATACCCTACTTTGCAGGTCAATTTACCAAATGGTATATTGACTAAGATAAATCACCTCTCAAGTATCAAAATATTCACATAATTGCATTTTGGTCCTGTAGAGGATATATCCGGTAGTTTTATAATACTTGCTTTTTTAAAAAATTAAAAATATCTTTTCTACCCTTAAGCCCTTTACACACTTAGTGTGCATCCTTGCACACTTAAGTGTGTAATGCACACTTAAGTGTGCATCCCTTACACCACCACCACCACTACCCCACCACCACCCACCCTCATCACTACCACGCCACCACCACCTACCACACCCACCATTAGTGTGCAATGGTGGTGGTGGTGTTGGGTGGTGGTGGGGGTGGGTGGTGGTGGTGGATGGTGGGTGGTGGTGGCATAGTGGTGGTGGAGTAGTGGTGATGGTGGTGGGTGGTGGTGGTGGTGCAAGGGTTGCATACTAAGTGTGCAAAGGACTTAAGGGTAGAATAAGATTTCCATTTTATTGAAAAATCAAGTATTGTAAAAATACCGGATATGTCCTCTGTAGGACCAAAAGGCAATTATGTGAATATTTTGATACTTGAGAGGTGATTTAGTTTGGTCAATATACCATTTGGTAAATTGACCTGTAAAGTAGGGTATGTGGGCAATTTTCCCTTCTATTAATGGAAAGGCATTCATCAGGGGTCCAATGGACCGTCGAGAAAGGTATCAACAGCGGTCTTGAGACTTTTGTCGTGGATTCGGACCACCAGGAAAAACCCTGTGTTTTGTAGTGATGAAGCACACCTTATAAAAAGTCTTCATTTTCTTGTAGCTTTCCAATGTGGGATAAGAGAGTTCACAAATAGTTTTCAATACAAAAAAAATTAAAATCTATTTTGAAAATATCCAACAATCCTCCACCATTTTCAAAATAATTAAAAGTGTCACAGTGACGATAAATTCATTTTGCAAACTTGGCATCATCGCGAAAATTCGTACATAGGTGATAAGTGTCTTTTGGACTTGAACTTTCACTTAGTGTAGATAACTCAAAGTTTATTAGGGTGCTATGGTGAGCGGATCTTGAAACAAGGACCTTAGAGATAAACCAAAAACTATCACACATACTCATTTCCAAGGGAAAGAGTTGTCCTTTAGCTTTGCACGTTAATGACCATGTGCAGTACCCTGTTTCTTTAGTGCTCTAGAAAACGGTCAAGATTTTCATAAGAAGCGGCCTGACTCCCACACTCATCTAGGTAAATCCACACAGGTGAGTCTATGAGTCACCTTTAAGGACTTATTAAGGATATCTTTATCCAGCCTCTCTCATGCAGGTCCCGACACTGGTCAATTTCAAGGAATGAGGTGATTTCTAGTATCCGGCTAAACCACACATTTAACTTGTTTGTACCCATTGAACTTTATCTAAAATTTGAAGACATAAGTTGGGTTCTCATTAAAGGTGGTTGAAGTGCAAGTGACCTTAACCTTATTCTTGCGATGTCATATAGACCATATCTCTAGCAAGATCTTTCGGCAAAGGATTAGCTAGGCTTGAATTCTACTCTACATAATCGACCATAATTGCTCCACTTTTGAGTAATTGCCTTACAGATTGATGTCTAAGATTTAAATGTCTTGACATCCCATTGTATGTCTTACTTAAGACTTTACACAATAAGACTTCAATTACACTGGAATACTCTAATTGAGATTTACATCAGCCAGTGTATTCCATTAACTTTATATTAGGATCTATATGAGTAGAGGCTGGCTTATGATAAAAAATAATCATATCTCTCCTTAGGATTTTTTCAATATATTAAGATTGAAATAAAGTCAATCCATTCTCTTTTCTGAGGATAATAACATTAGCCTCTCCTAGATCTTTCATATCAAAGTTAGATAATAAAAACATTTTTGTTTCCTCCACCATTTCAAGGTTAGTACCGAAAATATGCATGTCATCAACATATAAAGAAATAATAACATAAAGATTGAATTAACTGTGAACATGCTTATGGATATCATTAACCTTAAAATCACGAGATAACACTATTTGGTCAAATTTCTCATGCCACTGCATAAGAGCTAGCTTCAGGCCATAAAGAAATTTGTTTTCTTGGCCTGCGAGTACAAACCCTAATAGATGAAATCCATGCAATATGTGAATGTGTCAAAATAATCACGAGAAGCTACAACAGAAATTAAACCAAGACAAAGAAATAGAGACAAAAGCATAAGTAGAAGAGAATGCATTCAGCGTAATCATTCTAATACAAGAGATCCATGTCCAGTACAACTGTTTGAGTTCCACAATGCCCATTTCGACGACCTTGTCGTGGAACTAATTTGTCATCTTGACTTTCTTTCCATCACCGATCTCTTCATAAGTCTTAAAAATACTACGATCCTTGCATGAATAGTTGCACTTGTATTGAGTCACCATCCATCTTCAATTCCTACAGAATTGGCTTCAAACACTATTGCAATGAGTTCTTCTTCATCGATCATATCCACTTGACTATCATGGGCTTCTTTCGAAGATTGCAGTGTAATGATCGGGTTCACAAAAGTGACAAGTTCCTTTCCTTCTTATGATATCTTGCCACTGAAAAAGCTTATTATTCATAGGCTTAAGTTTGGTATTCTTGGATTTGCTTTTCTCAAGCAGATTTATGTTTGAATGATTCTCATTCACATCATCCTTCTTATCTCGATTGCGAGAATCTTCTTCAATTCGAAGGTGACATAACAGAGATTCCAAGGTATGATATTTTTCTTCATGCTTAAGCTTCTTCTTGTAGACATTTCAAGTAGATGGGAGTTTAGTAATAATAACCCCCACTTGAAAATCCTCTACAATCTCTATTCTAGCAAATTTAAGATCACTAACGATAGGTTGGAGTTCATGCACTTGTGCTAGAACCGACTTATCATTGATTATCTTAAAATCAAGATGACTACTAATTAAAAATTTCTGGTTACTTGCCTTTACAATGCGGTACTTGATGTCTAAGGCTGTCCATAGAGACTTTGTAGAATGGATTGAACGATGTGCACTGTAGAGTGAGTTGGAAAGAGCATTCAGGATATGTCCTCTACAAAGGACGTTGTCTTCCTTTCTTTTCCATCTCTTCTCTTTCAACTTTGGTGTATCATCATTAGAAAATTCTAGGATATCCTCCAGATCATCATCAAGGATGTTGGGAAGCTTCAGAGTGGTAAGGAAGAAAAACACAGTTTCTTGTCATCGGGTAAAATTGTGACCATCAAACCTATCAAGACACACTAGGTTCTGATTCATGAATTAAAGCAATGAACCCTCCATTTGGCAAGAAATTTATCTAAAATTGATGGAAAACAATGAAGGATCAAGAGTATGAAGGGTTAAAAACAATCTACATCATTGATCAACAAGCTTCAAGGCACGATCAGGTCACTTTCTTTTAGACAAGTTTCTTCCCCTCCGATCAAGATCGCGAATGCACTAAGGGGTTAGTGAGAAAATACCTTCAGGATACAATGAAGCCTCTGATCAAGATTCGTTGTGATTCTTGGATGTGCACCGTCCGATCATGACAGGATACTCTGTGTGTAGAACTGATGATGCCAATCAATTGATCAAAAGTCTTGATGTAGTCTCTCTCTCTCTCTCTCTCTCTCTCTCTCTCTCTCTACTAATCATATCTGGACTAGATCAATTCTAGATCTCACTCTCATCATCAGATCGGAACTTGAATGAAATTGGTTGATTCTGGATGCTTGAATGAATGAATCTGGTCTTTATCTACAGTCAATATATAGACTCTTATATCCTTGTTCACCAACAAGTTGATCTTGATCCAATGGTCTAGATCAAATCTGAAAGGGCATATATCCACCATTGATCAGATGCAAGAAAGATCCTATAGCTAAGATCTTATCATGTAAAAATACCTGATCGGTTGACACCTCTTTAATCAGGTGCAACCTGATCGGATGGTCTCAATCATTCGAACACGATCAGATGCACCATCTGACGGTCCAGATCACTTGGATCCATTAGGTGTGTCTGATCAAAAGATCAACCCGAACAAGACATGTCCGAACCATCAAACCAAATCAATCAATCAACTTGGTCCAAACAGGTGGGCCACACTCTGAAAGAAAAGGCTCCTACACGACACTGTGTGCTAAGTACAAAGTGCGCCTAAAAAGCGCCCATTGCGCCTTCCCTCTGCTTTAAAACACATAAGCAAAAAGGAGCTCTGCAGTGACAGGAACTAGCTAATTAAGTAACAGGAATAATTAATAGGGTTAAAAAGGAAAAACCAGAATACAACTGATATGGAGGATTCTCCCATTAGGAATTCAAATTCAAATTTAAAGAAGATAAATTACAAACCTTCTATCTATATTGAAACCCCTCTAAACTAGGAGGTGGGAGAGAAGGAAAGCTCCCTTTGTTTCACATGTCCAAAGGAGAAAGTGAGGGAAGAGAAGAAAATCTGAGAAGAAGAGAAAAACCAGAAAAATCCTAAGGAAGAATATGAGAAGGCCAAGAGGAAAAGAGGAAAAACTAGAGAAAGAAGAAAAGAAAAGGAAAACCTATTGTAGTAAGAAGAGAGCCAGAAAGGCAAAGAAAGAAAAGGATGAAGGGTATGAGATATTTAATGAAAGTGAGGAAGAGGATGGAGAGGAGAAGTATGAAGGAAGAACCCTGGTGAAGCAACACTTGAAGAGGAAAGCGAAACTAGATGAGGAGAGGGATTATTACTAGGTTGAAGAGGTATGGATTCTCCACTGATTTTACAGTAGTTATCATCATAGCTTTGTGATAATGCTATAGTTATGATATAAGTTGATTTGTTGAGCATAAACTAATGTTGATGTGATCAAAAGAAACATATAAGATGATTGTATGCATTTAATGATGTGTTTATGTTGATGTGCATGTTGTGTGATGCTATGATTTGATCCAAATAACGTGATATAAATCTCTTGTTGTTCTTCGTGTTTATTATGATTTATATGTGTAAAAAATATTAGGAGAACATGTGCTAGATCTTAAATCACTAATGTGATGGTGATGCTAATCTAGGATTATGCATTAGGTTTTGTGTGATAAGATATGATTAATTTCAATGTGTTAGAAATTAGTGATTTGATGCTAAAAAGTGTAAAAATAGGTTTGTGAGTGCATGGGCACGGACCTCTAGGAGAAATACTGAAAAAAAGTTGAAATTAGCATTCGGTAGATCCTAGGCTGGTATCAAGATATCTACCGAAAAGCCCATAAAGTCTCTGGAAAATGTGCCGAGCCTCGGCATATACCGAGACATGTACCGAGACCCTCGGTAGGAGTCTTGGCAGATACCAAGACATCCACCGAGAGGTCATAAAACTCTTTGGGATAATCTATCGAACCTCGGCAGATGCCGAGACATCTACCGAAACTCTCTGCAAGAAGCTCAGCAGGTATCGAGCATCTACCAAAGTCCAATCGACTCCAACTTTCATGGAAAGATTCCATTTGATGTTTTGGACATGAATATGAGGTTAGTTTGACTGCAATTTGGATAGTTATGGCCATATGATGTGAGGTATATGATAGGTTTAGTCTTCAATGTGATTTGGCAATTCAAACCAACATGAAGTGATTATGACTCTAATGAGTTCAGAATAAGTCCTTTAAAGAATAAGGGACTTATTCTTCCGTGTGGTGAAAGACCCTTAAAGAATAAGTCTTACTGGTTAATTTTACCGTGTGGTGAAAGTCTCTTAAAGAATAAGTCTATTGGTGTATTCTACCGTGAGATGAAAGTCCCTTAAAGAATAAGAATGGTGGCATTCTATCGTGTGATGCAAGTCCCTTAAAGAATGGGTTGACAGTGTACTGGTGTATTCTTCCGTGTGGTGAAAGTCCCTTAAAGAATAAAGTATACTGGTGTATTCTTCCATGTGGTAAAAGTCATTTAAAGAGTAAGTCTACTGGTGTATTCTACCGTGCGGTGAAAGTCCCTTACAGAATAAGAATGATGGCATTCTACCGTGTGGTGCAAGTCCCTTAAAGAATGGGTTGAATGATTGAGCATGTGGTTAGGCTATGCCTAATTACCCTTGCATTGCATTATCATCTGCATTCATTATGCATAATTGCATCATATCATACATCATTAATCATTTGCATACTTTGATTGAAGTGAATGTTTGTGAGCATTGATTGAAGTGAATGTTTGTGTGTATTGCTTGAAGTGAATATTTGTGGTGTGGTTGTCAATGCATGATGGGATCATGTAGATTGTGTTTAATGCATAGTGGGACTATGTGGTTTATTTGTTTGTGCATGATGGGATCATGTAGTTTATGTTGTGATGCAAAGTGAGACTATGGGTTAATTGTTTGTACATGATGGCATCATGGGGACATTATGATTTATCACGGTGGGACCATGTGAGTGATCATTATATTATGTTATGATTTTGTATGTGCTTGATGAACCTTGCTGTAATGTAATGGGATTACATTATATTTTGCGATATATCTCTAGTATAGCAAATTGGTGTGATATTAAGCATGCTAATACATTGTAAATGTGATATTACTTGTTTAGTGAAATTGCATTAACTAATCTGTGTTATTGTAAATTTATAAAATAGTTGTTGTGATTTCTTTGGATTTCTCTACTGGGCTTTGCTCATCCTTATATTTGTATAGGTGAACAGTACAACTAAGAATGATAGGGTGATATGTTGCTTTTCAATAATGATAGTGTTGACAATGTCTAGAAACATTGACATACTGGCTTCTTAATTGTTTTATTTGGTTTGACCCCATGAGGGCATGAACTTGTAATAGATTAATGAAATTTATTTTGGATAATTCTAATTCAGTCGGTATGAATTAGGTTATGGTTTAAAATTATTGAGACTTCCGCTGATTTTTATGTTGTTGCTCTGATTAACCACGTGATGGTTATATTGTGTGAATGATTAACCGCATCCATGGCATTGGATCCGAAGGTTATTCCTCATAAATCCTCAAGATCTTACATCTCAGATTTGGGGCATGACAAGCTCACCTTATAAAAAGCCTTCACTTTTCTTGTAACTATCAGATGTGGGCTAAGAGACTTCACAAATAGCTTTCAATATAAACAAAACTAAAATCTATTTTGAAAATATCCAATATGTCCACAGACTCGCATCATATTCTACCATTCTCACATGCTTTTAAAAAGTGTTAAAAGAACAACAATGAAAAGTATGATAAATACCATATAGTCAGGGCCAATTAAAATAGTATGTAAAATTACTATTTTACAGTCAGATCATTCTAGCCCCTCCGAGCAAGGGGTATTGCCCAACGCCCCCTCCGAACTCTCACTAACTCAATCGACGGAGTCAAAAGCTGGATCATCAGTACTTCCCAAATGCCTAGGTAGGATCAGTCTTCACATAACAACACTAAATATCTGCATCGAACATTCGACGACCATTGAATGGTGGAAGCACTATCAATGACGAGAAATTACTTGGGTGTTTCAATGTCTGATCGCATACCATCCAACGCAGAGCAAGCCATAGGCGAAACCGGGTGAATAGATTGGTTCGAAGCTGGGCATGGGAAAGAGAACCAAGCAGCAACCAACTCATGGCTCGAAGGATTGCTGTTGAAGCTTGGTTGTTAATCTATGGAAATAAAGACGAAAATGTAAAGGAGAGAAAGGGACAACGTTTTCTTCAAAATGAGAAAATTGGGGTCTGCAAAGGCTTTGTTCCAAGACGAAGATAGTGAACTAACTAGGATTTGATATAAAGAAAGTGGAGTAGACAATATTGGGCGATTTTGTCTACGACAACCTAGAAGTTCGTTGTTATCTTCTTCGAGATTTTCCAGCCATTGAACTCGTCGTTCATGGAGGAGAGTATTGAATCAAAGGTGACGGTGAAAAGCTAACAACCAGATAAAATGAAAAACATCTTCCGTTGAATTTTATGGGAAGTTGTTTTCTGGTATTTAATTTGTTTTATTAAAATATTTTCTTTCATTTTTCTATTTTTCCATCAAAACAAACACGATGAATTCACAATTTCCCAAAAAATACTTTCTTTCCACAAATTTTCCGGCAAAACAAACAAAATCTAGTGTATTTTTCCACGTGAATTTTAATTCATACAAAAACTAGTAATCCATAAAAATTAGAATTCCCACCTACCAGTTCTAATTTCTACCTCTGATTTCTTGAAATTCAAACATATACCCTAGCCACCTTCACTAAAGATTTATTAATTGAAGCTTAACACAACCTTTTATTAGAGTGTTTTAAGAGACATTCTTTATTTAATGTTATATACTAATTCTTAGTAGATTAAATTTAGAGAATATTGCCTATTTGTCCCACTTTACACAACTTATTACCAAAGAGTAATTAGACCAAAACTATTCACCTCTCAAGTATTTGAAGGCAAAAGTATTTACCTTTTGATCCTCTACAGTCATATTCATACAGTATATACTTTTTGAGAAAAGCAAATACTCAAATTGCCCTCTCTCTCTCTCTCTACAAAGAGAACCCCCTTGACCTATAACCTCAAGTCTACACACTTAATCACTAAAGTCTAATGATATTCAATAAAGAAAGAAGAGAGAGAGAGGGTAGTTTGGGTATTTGTTTCTCAAAAAGTATATACCGTATGAATATCGGTAGTGGATTAGGTGCGGGTGGCCTTGCGGTGCAAGTGAGTGCGGGCAGCACTCCATTGGCCACCCGCACATGTGAATGAAAGAAAAAAAAGTCTAACATGCTTTTTTCTTCTTGTTTTCATGAATTTTGGTGATGTGGGCCAATAGAGTGCCGTCTGCACTCACCCGCACTACAAAGCCACTTGCACATGATGCGCTCTCATGAATATGCCTGCAGAGGACCAAAAGACAAATATTTTTGCCTTCAAATACTTAAAAGGGTGAATAGTTTAGGTCTCACTACTCTTTAGCAATAAGTTGTGTAAAGTAGAACAAATACGCAATGTTCCCTAAAATTCATACCGTAACTTTAGATAATAACATTTTTATTGTGATATTGTGAGGAGGTCCTCTAAAGCAGTTTCAGCTGTTTATTTCTGAATGAAGTGAACACTCGGGAAAAAATTGATTAGGTTTTTATTGAAGATTTTAAGGAATTGTATGCTGAACCTGAACCAGGATATTTTCTCCTACCGTCTTTGGTTACTCCTATTGTTTCTCCTTCTGATAATGATAGGCTTCTTTTGCCCATATTAGAATCTGAAATCCACGTGGTTGTTAACCAACTTGGCCTTCTCAAATCCCCTGGCCCAGATGGATTTCAAGGCATCTTTACAAAAAAAATTGAGATGTGGTTAGCTTAGATGTTATTAAAATTGTTCAGGATTTCTTCTGCTTAGGCATCTTGGATAATGAAATTAATCATACACATATTGCTCTTATCCCAAAGGTGCCTATCCAAGATTTTCCCATGAGTACAGATCCATCAGTCGTTGTAATTATATCTATAAAATCATTGCAAGGATCATGGTTAAACTTATGCGGCCCATAATGCATAAGTTGGTTGCGCCTAACCAAAGTGCATTTGTTCCCAAACGATCTATTCATGATAATATTGCCCTCGCTCATGAGATTATTCATTCTGTCAACCTTAAGAAAAAAGGGAAAATACTTTGTTGACCTTGAAAATAGACATTAGTAAAGCCTATGATAAAATCTGATGGGAATTTTTTGAGAAAATGTTATTACAGCTTGGTTTCGATACTATAGGGACTCAATTAATTATGAAATGCATTACCTCTGTTTCATATAGTATTTTGATCAATGGTTCGGCTGTGGGTTTCATTAATCCTAAAAGAGGGTTGAGACAGGGAGATCCCCTGTCTCCATACATTTTTATTCTGGCTCAGCAAGCCCTTTCTCTAGCCTGGGAAAAGTCATTTCAATGAATCTCATTCATGGGATAAAAATTTTTCCTAGAGGGCCTGCTATTTCTCACTTAATGTATGCTGATGACCTCCTATTATTTGGTAGAACTAATGAGTCTGAATGTGGTATCATTAGGGATATTGTTTTCCAATTCTGTTCGGAGGCTGGACATTTAATTAACTGTAGGAAATCTATTGTATGTTCTAACCCTAACTTGACTCGAATTGAGAATAGGAGACTGTCTCACATTTTTGGTGTCTCTTGGAAGGTTGAGCTAAAATCCTACCTTGGTATTCTTTCCTTTTTTGGTCACCTTTCTAAAAATCATTTTACTGATCTAGTTGCTAAAGTTAGCAATAGACTTTCAGGTTCGAAATCAAAATTTTTAAATCAAGTAGGAGAATGTACACTCGTCAATTCTGTTTTGGCTAGTCAACCTCTTCATTTAATGTCTACTCGCAAAATCCCTATTTCTGTTGTAAACTGCCTTGATAAAATTGCTCGAGATTTTCTATGGGAAAAACCTGGGCGTGATCGTACTCTTCACATGATCAGCTGGGATAATACCTATGAACCAAAGCGTTTAGGGGGGCTCAATATAAAAAAACCAAGAGAGTTCAATGAGGCTTTTCTAGCCAAACGATTGTGGGCTCTCTATTCTGAACTTGAACCCCTATGGTCTAAATCTGTTACGGCTAAATATATTAAGAATAATAGTATTCTTGATATCATACCCCAATCAAAAGACTCTGGCATGTGGAAACATATATGCAAAGTGAGCTACATAGTGGTTTGGGTTGGATCATTTTCAATGGAAGACATATTCCCATTAACAACCCCAACTAGATCCCTTACTTAGATATCCTACCCAACCATTTCTTGCCTACACAATTGAACGTTATCGCGGACCTTATTGACTCTGAGAGTCACTCATGGAACCATAGCATCATAGATACTTGGTGGCCTCCTCTTCATACTGAGAAAATTAAAGCCATACCTCCTCACTCTACTGGTAACATTGATAAGGTAATCTGGGCACCGACTACCTCTGGTAAACTCTTAGTTTCCTCATCTTATAATCTATTATTTGAATTTACTAACCCTCCTACTGGTAATATTTTGCTGCACCTTTGGCACCTTCATTGTGCCCAGATGGTAAAAAATTTTATATGGAAATGTTTTCACAATGGGATTCCTACTTATGATCTGTTGAGTAGAAGATTAAAAACTCTAGTGGAGGATTGTGTTCTCTGTCATCAAGATGTTGAATCTCTTATGCATCTTTTTGCCAACTGCATTTTTGCTAAAGCTATCTGGTTTTCTTGTGTAGGTGGCAGGAATGATCATATATTCTCTCTTCATTCTGTTCTTGAGTGGTTCACTCTACTATTTTTTGATTCTAACCTTCATTTCCCTACACACTTGTTAAACTTAGCTGCTGCTACTTCCAATTTTATTTGGGCAATATGGCTCACTTGTAACAAAGAGGTTTTCGAAAGCTCACCCCCGAACATTAATTTCACTTCTTCTCTCTTTTATTCTCTACAGTTGGATACTCGCTCATTGCTGGATCTAAAAGCTCATCTGAAAAACTCACAAAATATCAAGGAATACATCAATGTTCTTTGGACTCCCCCATCACCTGGTTTTATCAAACTCAACACAGATGGTGCTGCTTGCGACAATCCAAGTAGTGTTCCTGTTGGTGCTATTTGTAGAGATGTTGATGGTCGCTTCCTTCGTGCTACTGCTCTTTACATTGGAATTACTGACTCCCGTTCTGCGGAAGCTTTCGCTATCAATGAAGGACTCACATTAGCATTGCATTCTAGGTTCAAACAGATCATTGTGGAGTGTGACTACTCTAATTTGGTTTCTATTCTCCGCAATCCTCCAGAAAATGCTCCATGGAAGATCCAACCTATCATTTCTGACATCTCTACTCTTAGAGCTCATTTTGATAACATTAGTTTTTTTTTTGTTGTATATTTAGGGAAATAAACTCTGTAGCAGACTCTCTTGCAAACTTTGCATTAGACTTTTTCTCATGTATTTGGTTTGGTTCCCCCCTAAGCCATTAGCCGATCTTATGCTAATGACTTTGTGGGTATTGGTGATGACGGATTTGTAAAAGACAAATAATAGAAGAACAACTAATACATATGGACCAATACAACCATCTCCCCAGAGAAATAGGTAGGGCAAGTCTGTCTCAAGACAGCCTAAACCGTCGCACAGTCGTTCTGTCAAGAGCGTTCCTTGCCAACTTTGACCTGCGAGATAAGACAAAGAGAAGGGACAAGAAGGAAGGAAGAATTGCAATAACTAGAAAGTCTGTTAGAATGCAATCTCAGAGCAGTAAAACCTCACAGTTTGAAGGCTGCTCTCTTTCTCTTTCACTTCCTTTACTCACTGTTGTTTCCTATTCTTAAGTTCTCAGATTTCAGAGTTTTTAGTCTTAACTTAGATCTCCGATCCTCTTCAGTGGAGGATGGGCTTTGCTATTTGTAGAGAGCTTTCCACTCCAAATAGGACAAGTGTCATTCGGTTAAGCATTCAGAGAGGGACCCACACTTGCTAAGCATATCCTGAGTGACACGTGGTCCAAAAATGTATCCAGGATGACACACGTTCTTCAACATGCCTAAGTTACTTCCAAAGAAAGAGAACAAATCATTTCAAACATTAAAAACCTGTTCTGCGAAAGGTTGCTTTGGAACTTGAGCAACACAGATCAGCAGACGCGTATCACTTTTACACAAATCCCAAGAGCAACGTCACCATTCTTTCCGCCATTCCAGAAAACAAAAAACCCCCTTTAGATAAGTTAGAAAGCAGATACTATAAGTAGATGAGATTTTTACCATGTGCTTTCCATTATGAGAATCCGTCTCAATCAACTTTTTAGGGGACAATTCAATGTATAAGTACTTTTCCGAATTCGTATATTTCGAAGGAAAAAACTCCCTTTGGCGGCTATCTTCCTTCGAAGGAAATCAAGAACAACTGTATACTTACAGGGTGATCAATGTATTCTCGGATTACCCAAATAGAGAACTTGAAGTTGAGTGTCTCAGCAGGGATCTCATTTTCATGATCAATAGTCCCTGTAAAGAAGAGTTTGTCTTGAAATCCTTTAAGGTTCATAGCTACAGTGACCAATCCGAGTGCCTTGTACTTGAATGGAATCAGAAATAAACATGTGAATTCCTTCAAAGTGACGTGAGAGGACATCCTCAAAGTCCGTAGGAAACCTATCTTCAGGAAATACTTCTGGAGATGGCGTGCCTTCGACTTCTAAAGCTCTTTCGACTGAGCATTTTCTTCTAGAAGTGAAAGTCCAATGTGTGACTCGAAATCCATTCATAAGAATGAATAAAAGCGACTTCGAGTCCTAGTTTGTAATTCAGATGCATAAAAGAGTGCATTCGAGGGGGTAAACCCAAGTTTATGTCCTTCGAGGAGGACAGAATCCTTAATCTTTTGGGGTGTAAAGCCCTTTGACGAATTGACCATCTCAGGGTGGTTAGCCTCAAATTCTCATTAGGAGGAAGGAATATTCCTCCCTCGAATTCGCTTTAGACAGGATGAGACATACCTCCTTCGAATTCACTATCTGGAAGTGGTTGGCCTTCAAGTTCACCATCTGTAGGTGGTTAGCCTTGAGTTCGCCTTCGAATCCACCTTAGTAGGAGAAAATATACCTGCTTTGTGATCCCTTTAAGACCGAACATAAGAAATGCTCCTTCGAAGTCTATGGATGTGACCCCAGAATGACTCCTGAGTTAGAAGGTACAGAAAGTTCTCTCGAGTGCATTCCCTCGAGGATCTCTCCTTAAGTGGAGCAACTTTAAAGTGTAAAGGTATGTAATAAAAATCACTCGAAGTCTGTTCTAGAGAACGAATAGATGTGACTCTGAGGCTTTATGAAAACCTTAGCTATTTGAGAAGTTCATTAGGGGTAGTATGCCCCTAATTATGTCCTTCGAGTAAAATAAGGTCCCTCGAGAGAAGAGTAAAATCCTCATTCCCTCGAGCAATTAGATGGTGGTGAGTCGTAGGAACATAAGTTCTTGTCTTTTGAATATTTCAAAAAGAGAAATTGCTTGTGTTTGTGAAGTTTGGGACACGCGGCATTCCCTCACAAGCTAGAATTCAAAATGGTTGCTTCTCCAAGAAGCTTTCCCCTTTTTGGTGAGAAGGACGGTCAGATATCTTTGAGCCGGTTCAAATATCACCTTTTCCCCAAACGGTCTAATCACTGTACGCAGCTGCTGACAGCTGGTACGTGGAAGATGGCTGTATGCCGTTACGACTTTATTGAATGAGATTCGGTGTATACGGCTATACCCAAAACGTGTACACACGTTTTTAAGAAACTGTCACGTGTCTAGTGGGGTTTAATTAGCCCGCTTGATCAGTATCACCAATTTAATTCTATATAGTAGTCTCTTTTATCAAAAAAAAAAAAAAATCATTTTCATTTGGTCAAGAGTTAGAAGGATAGAATTGGTATTTTGTAAAGAAAGGGGAGAATTTGAAACCTAATTTGGGTTTTCTAGATACCATAGAAAGAGAGAGTCTTCCGGTGTAAGGAAGAATCTTGATTCTTGAGGATAATCTCCAAAAATTAAAAAACACCCCATCTTTCATTTTCTTTCTTCATGGCTTCATCTTTTTTCCGATTCTGTGCTTTTCCCATTAACAGAGTCGTCTCCTTGCGTCTCATATGAGTCACACCGTTCAAAAAAATCTCAGACCTCCACTTTTGTTGCATTTGTCTGTCTACCACTAGTAGTTCAAACTTCTTCATTAGTTTGTTTTTTTTTTTAATCTACAGATCCGCATTTTCTGTGTTTCTCCTGCTCTGTTCTTCTTCTTCCTCTTTCGACTCTTGGCACTGGGAGTTCGAAACTTCGGTCTTTCATCTCATCAAAATCCGTCCGCAGAAGACGAGAGTAAATTCAGAAGAGGAGCTCTGTTGAAAATAAAAAAACAAAAAAAGAAAAGATAAGAAATTGGAGCTCTGAAAAAACAGAGTAATGGAGATGGTTATTGTTCCTCTGCTTCTCCTCTCACTGTTGACTTTCTCCTGTAAGTCTATTATAAATCAAAAAGGGAAAATATGGGTTTTGTTCCTTTCTTATTTTTCTCTAATCCCTTTTGTTCGATTAACAGATGCAGACATGTCGTTGAAGATCGGAGTAAACTATGGATTATTGGGAAACAATCTACCCTCTCCGTCTCAATCAGTTCAACTCCTCGAAAAGCTAAGAGCTGGTCGCGTGAAGCTCTACGAACCAGTCCCAGAAATCCTTAAAGCTCTTTCAGGGACTAAGATGAAAGTTATGATCATGGTGCCAAATCAAGCAATCTCCAACATATCTTCGAACCAAACCCTGGCAGACGAATGGGTTCGAACCAACGTTCTTCCCTTCTACCCCAAAACGATGATCCAAGTCATCCTCGTCGGTAACGAAATCCTCAGCTCCTTCTCAGATAAGCAAACCTGGTTCGATCTCGTCCCTGCGATGCGCCGAATCAAGTATTCCCTCAAAACCCACCAGCTCCGAAAAATCAAAGTCGGAACCACTTGTGCCATGGACGTCTTGGAATCCTCCTTCCCACCTTCAAACGGAACGTTTCGGTCCGATATTTCCGTACCGGTGATCAGACCTTTGTTACAGTTCTTAAACCGGACTAAATCGTTCTTCTTCATCGACTGCTATCCGTACTTCGCGTGGGCCTCGAATTTCCCTAACATACGCCTCGAGTACGCGCTTCTGAGAAGGGGAAATATAACGTACACCGACCCTGTTAGCGGCTTAACCTACACCAATCTCCTCGACCAAATGCTTGACTCGGTGATCTTTGCCATGAAGAAACTCAGGTTCCCGGAGATTCGATTATCGATTGCCGAAACCGGTTGGCCCAATGCCGGAGACATCGATCAGATCGGTGCGAATATTTACAACGCTGCCACTTACAACCGGAATCTGGTTCAGAGGATGACAGCTGAATCACCCGTCGGAACTCCAGCTCGACCGGGTTCAACGATACCGACGTTTATCTTTGCTCTGTATAACGAGAACCAAAAGGGTGGGCCCGGAACCGAACGGCATTGGGGGCTGAAATACCCAAACGGAACGGGAGTTTACGAGATCGATCTGTCCGGGAAACGGCCGGCGAACGACTACCCGCCGTTGCCTGCGCCGGTGAATAACAAGCCGCACAAGGGGAAGATATGGTGTGTGGTGGCAAGAGGAGCGAATCGGACTGAGTTGGGATCGGCGTTGAATTTTGCATGTGGACAGGGTAATCGGACCTGTGACCCGGTCCAACCCAGGAAAGAGTGTTTCAAACCGGATTCGTTGGTGTCACATGCGAGCTACGCGTTTAGTTCCTATTGGGCGCAGTTTCAGAAACAGGGTGGCACCTGTTACTTCAACGGGCTAGCTGTTCAAACAGTGAAGGACCCTAGTAAGTCTCTCCTTGTCTTTTCTGTTTCTTTGACTTTGTCAATGCAAGGTATATCTTAGACTACAATATTAAGTTATTAACTTCTGATCTAACTTATATCGTTGATTTTTTTTTTCCTGATTTTTACTCAATTGTTTTGGTGACTGCTTGTGCAGGTCATGGATCTTGCAAGTTCCCAAGCGTGACTCTTGGAGGGTGATGAGAATCGTATATATATATATATATATATATATTTGTCTTTTTTACCGTCCAATCGAAATGAGTACAGCAACTCTCTTCTGGTTTCAGTAAAATCAAAAAAAAACTTCTTAAAAGTGAACAGAATGTCATTTTTTTTTTTTGCTAACCTTACTCTGGGTTTTAGGACCTTTTTTTTTTTGTGCTTCATGTTGGAAATAGGAATGGAGTTCTAACAAATTTCTAGTTTTTTTGTTTTTTCTTTACGTATGATGGTAAACGGATGTTTTTGATTAATTAAATATTGTTGATGGCGGTCTTTAAGTTGCCCTTAGCCCTAGAGGACTTCTTTTATGAATCCACCAAAGGGAGGTGTGCACCAGACTGTCTCCTTAACGGACTTCTCTTGTGAATCCACCTAAGCGAGATGGTCGCTTGACTATCTCCCAAGCGAACTTCTCTTATGAATCTAACTCAACTCAAGGGAAATGGTCACCCGACTGCCTCTTGAGTGGACTTTTCTTATGAATTCACTTATGGGAAATGGTCGCTCGGCAGCCTCACGAGCAGACTTTTTGAGCGAACTTCTCTTATGAATCTATCTAAAGGAGATGGTCCCCTAGCTGCCTCTCGAACAGACTTCTTTTATGAATCCACCTAAGGGAGATGGTCACCCGACTGTCGCCCGAACAAACTTCTCTTATGAATCCACCTAAGGGAAATGGTCACCTGATCGCCTTCCGAGCGGATTTCTTTTATGAATCCGCTTAAGGGAGATGGCCACCCGACTGCCTCCTGAACATACTTCTAGTATGAATTCACATAAGGGAGATGCTCATCCGACTACCTCCCGAACAGACTTCTATTATGAATCCACCTAAGGAAGATCATGCCTCCTCAAAGGCATATCCACCCCCTTTTGGTGGTCTGTTGCCCAACTCAACTAAAATGAATAACTCATAAAGGACTCTACAATCCATACCGGACGATTACTAAATGATTCATGTTCCGAAGAAGTGCTCCATCAGACCACAACGGTTACTAAATGATTCTCACTCCGAAGAAGAGCTCCACCAAACCACTTACGTACTGGATGGTTACTAAATGATTCTTGCTCCAAAGAAATGTTCCACTAGACCACTTGTCATATATAAAAAGGCAACGCCTAACAAAGGGACCACAATCATAAGGGCATGCCACCTCGAGAGGGCCAATTCATCACTTAACATAACTTGTCTCATAAGGGCTTGCCACACTAAGAGGGTCAATGTGTCATTTAACATAAATTGTCTAATAAGGGTTTGCCACCCTAAGAGGACCAATTCGTCACTTTACATGTCTTATAAGGGCTTGCCACCCCGAGAGGGTCAATTCGTCACTCAACATTTTTTGTTCTAGGAAAGTTTTGTCACCCGAGAGAAGCAATTGCCCTCCAAGTCGTGACAAGAGAAGGGATGCACCTACTCGTTAACCTGTCATACATCATTACATGATCATTCAAGTCCACACCGGGGATAATCACCCATATGAAAATGACTGATTTGACTCCATCTCTCTCTCTCTCTCTCTCTCTCTCTCTCTCTCTCTCTCGAGCATGTCTTCGTGACATGACAAGCGCATCAGTCCCAAGAACAGTGCTCTTGAAAGTACAAAATATCAGAAGCTCTTAAGCTTCCATGACGTAATTACCTAAGCTTTATAAAATGGGAAACATGACAGATCTTAGGGTTGGTGGGATTGGATACAAGATTTTTGTCTCAAACAAGCCGCTAACACATGCACAATGTGACATGTGTCCATATAGCACTGTTTGAGGACAATCTTGCATGTAGGACAAGGGAGTTGTTATTCAAATATTCAGGCTTGTTCACGTGTTATAACAACTGATATGTTCCACTCCTCATCCCTCCCTATAAATAGGAGAAGGCCATGAAGAAGAGTGAACCGAATCCAAGAACACTCGAGCTGAATATCTTACTGCCCGAGGTTTCTCCCTAGCATATGTGCCTTACCCATTCCACCATTCTCTCCCCAAGACACTATTGCTCCCCTGACATAGACCCTACTGTCTAGCCTTTGTTCGGAGAAAGATCATCGGAGATAGTACAACTATTGCATCAGTTTAGGCTATCACTTGGACAAATCCAAGAACCCAAACCTTAGCTGGACTGCTTGCATTGTAAGTCTTGACGGGCTAATTTCAAGTGATAAATCCATCATCAACATTTGGCGACTCCACTTGGGACTTGTGCCTGTTCCTTCTCTGAACTCACCACATGCATCTCCTCCATTTCCACACCATGCACCATGCAAGCACTTCCGGAAGCCATTCTCAAAATGAGGATGACAATACCACCACCAATCCTCAACACCTTCTCGACAATCCTTCAACCACATAACAAAACGAACCCCATGCAAACCATCTAGCCCCTGATAGAAAAAATGCAAGAGATGCAAGCCCAATTTTGACCAATGCAAACCCTCTCGTTGTCACGCCCTAAAATCCGAGATATTCATCTTGAGGTGTGACCTTCGAATCCAACCCTTGAATTCAGCAACCAACCACAATTATCAAACAAAAATAATAATGCGGAGGCCAATAACATAAATCAAACCATTCACATCATATACATTAGTTTATGCAACCACAACCAATATGACTATTTATCTTCAATAATCAAGGCAATAAAGCCAAACAAATAAGGCAGTAGTACATAAACGAAATTATGTAATTATGATAATGAAATAAATGCATATGGAGATAAGGATGATATGATGCTGTCCAGAATGGTGATGATGTAATGATATGAAAATGTATAATGCAACACATCAAGAATGAATGCTGCATGCAACACAGTGATCAACCGTTTTCAAGTAATCGTTACTTGGATGGCACTCTCTTACATCCCACGTGTACAACGTGGTTTTATTGGATTTTCAACCCATAGGGCCCAATTCCCATAACTATTTCTTCATCAAGTTTAGGATTTCACCCAAGGAGTCCTCACAGGAATCGTCCTCATCAAGTTTAGGGATTCACACCTATGTCACCAAAATGCCGAGCGGGTGTGGGAGCGAAAGCGGGAGGACTTGAAAATAACTTGTAGTCTAAAGCGTCTGTATATATACATACATATTGTAATTCAAGTATAAAAATATTTCAATTTTCATTTTTATTCTCAACCACATATACAAAAAGGACATAATACAAAAAAAATTGCTTAATTTAACCTTCTATTAACCTAATTTAACCTTATTTTCAGAATAAAACTCATCTATTTTAATATTTTCAAAAAAAAAAAAAAAACCCTAAAAGTTTACAAGAAAACCCATCTATTTTATTCTAATCCTCGGATTAGAAAGTTAAATCCGCGGATTGGAGACGTTTCCACGCTTAGAATGCAAATTCGTGTTCTGAACGCCAAAACATCCCCTTTATCACACGGATTGTGTGACCTAGATTCACACCTAATGAGTTCGCATAGGAATCATCCTTATCAAGTTTAGGGATTTACACCCAAGGAGTTCGCAGAGGAATAGTACTTATCAACACACATCATTTTAGGGACTTTCACCCAAGGAGTCCTCATCGAAATCGTTCTCAAATTCATCAATCAGAACATCATCATAGATATGGTATCCATATTACATTCCACACACAAGATGGTCCATATGAGAGTTCCTGTGTCACCTCCTTCCAGAACCTATCCATGCACCCATACATATGGATCATCTGTGAGTAGGTTCCCCTAGGACCTCATATGAAACCCCAATCAAGTATCGTGACTAACATTTATTCATAAACACCAATCCACTCATACTTTACATTACCATCCAACTCTTAACACATCATACATTGCCATCACAGCACATGCATAAGCAATATACAATTTAGGTTCATCCATTAACTAAAGATAAGTCAATTCACATATGAATGATATTTCCCATATATCTAGCATGTCAGCAACATATCTGGAGAGTTTCACCTTCATTGGGCACTCTTCAGAATCTTCGGCATGCTAAGCACCCTACCGAGGGTTCCGTAGACCCTTCAGTATGCCAAGGTGCTTCGGTAACCTTACCCGAGGGTCATAGTTCATAGTCAGTGGGTTCGGCAGACCCTTTGGTTTTTCGACACAGGTTCGATACGCCAACCAGAAGGCCACCAGATTCCACACAGGGGTTTGATAGGGCCTTCGGTTTGCCTAGGGTTATATCGAAGGATTTTGGCAGAACCTTCGGTATGCCGACAGGTATGGAAAAGGTCGTATTAAACCCATAATTAAGTATTTTGATCCACATAGGGTTAGTAACCCAAAAAATCTTCAGAATGAACATGGAAGTCAAGTCATAGCTCAAAACACCCAATCTTCCTAACAATCATAGGTTTTCTCCTTAATAAACACCACATTAATTCTAAGACTTACATAAATAGAGGTTATGTACATATATGTATACACACACACACACACACACACACACACATATATATATATATATACCTGCACTCTCATGAGAACACATGGATAGCATTGAAGTTGCATAGAAGAGAATATGAATTAAGAAAATACACATTACAACAAGGCTTACATCTTATCAAATTAACTCTTATAACCTGAGATCAAATGCATACATAAGTATATATACGTACCCATATACACATACACACACACACACACACACACATATATATATATATATATATATATATATGCCCATACACACACTAGTCAACACAACCATAACAAAGGGATATTATGAGAAGGATAATGGCACCTACCTCTCTTGCTGAAACTTAGAAAATATGTTGCAATCTTTCCTTCTTCTTCTTCTTCTTCTTCTCTTCTTCTCTTCTTCTTCTTCCTCTCTATTTCTGTAACCACTCCCTATCCAGAAGTATTTCGTAGCCTCTTCCTTCTCTTTCAAAACCACTCAAAACCTTACCTTCTCTTTCCTTTCACACCCCCTTCCTCCTTCTTAGATTCCAACGCACCTTCTATTCTCCCTTCAGATTCCAACACACCTTCTAATAATGGATATGGATGGATTTCTCTCCTCGGAGTCCTCCCATATCAAGACTCTTAAGTTAACAAGGAAAGTGGAGTTTTGCTCCCTTTTTCCACGAATCCTTAATTCAAATTTAATTAAAATTACTAAAATAGTCATGGGTCTAGACATAGGGTCAAATGACCAAGCCTAAACCAGGCCCACTCAACCCAGTCCAAAACCCAGAACTAGTAACACAAAATTACATCCAATCCCTATACATATTTTAATTACAAATTACCCCTAATTCTGCACTTCATTACAATAAGCATATTATCTATATAATAAGTTCATGCTCACAGTCAATTCCAATTTTATTCACACATCAAATTAACTTAATGGTTATGATTATTCTTAAGTCAACTAATTCCAATTTCACATATTAATTAGAGGTATAATACCACCAAATCAAATCCAGATTTCATCTTTAATTACTTTAATTCATTCATATATTTAATTATAATTCTTCTAATTAATTTCTAGGTCCAGGTCACTACAATCTTCCCCCGTTAGGAAATTTCATCCCCGAAAGTTATCATACTAAATATCTAGAACACTAATTTCCTAAATTCAATTATGCAATGGTTATGAAGTCCCAAACTCAGCATGAATAAATTAATTCATTCAGTAAAGATTAAATCAGAGAGTAAATGTGTGTGTGAATCGTGTACCTTCAATCACTACATTAGCCACACCATCATCAAACTCCCCAGTCTCGTGTATCAAGGCATTGACCTGACCTTGCTGAGGTGGCCGTGTCGCTGCTACTGCTTGCTCACCATCTTGTCACAATGGATGAGAACAAAATCTCCGGAAGTGTCCAACCCCTCCATAGTTGAAACTCTTAGGTGGCAGACGTGTATGAGGTGGTGCCACAAAAGGAGCTACAGTGACAACCGGAATAGGCTTCTCCATCACTCTATACCTCTTCTCTGAGCCTCGCTCTCCGTCTTGGCTCCTTTGTTTATAAGCCTTTCCCTTATCTCTATCACTCATCCCCAGGTCTTGCTGCTACTAGTATCTAACATTATCCCATTCTACTCGTCTAGCACAGTCTAAGACACACGCATTAGTCCTAAATCCATGAGAAACCATTGTAGATCTAATCGATGGACTCAAATCTTCCTCAAATTCAGCAACCTTGTCCTCCTCATTCTCGATCACGTGAGGTGCAAACTGCAACAAGGTAGCAAACTGCCCATCATACTGAGCTACTGATAGGGAACCTTGCTCCAACTTCAGGAACTCGATCATCTTCTACCTCCGATAACTACTAGAAAAATATGTCTCAAAGAATTTCCTCTTGAATTCTTCCATGATAACTCCCTTCCTACAGTCCGCTCTACCATTTCCCACCAATGGTAAGCCTCTTCTTTTAGCATGAAGACAACCAACTTCAAATGCTGATCTTGGGGGAAATCCATTGCCCTAAATATCTTCTCCAATTCAACCATCCACTCTTGAGCCTTCAGAGGTTCAGTGCTTCCCTGAAAAGCATATGATGAAAGTTTCTTAAATCTTTCCAGCCATTTGATTCCATGATCTCCCTCCATATTTCCTAGATTTCCCCGAATGTTCTGCCTCATTTCCTGCTCCCTCTGGAGCGATTCCTCTAAGTCTCCAAAGGCTCTACACACATCAGTTACCTGGGGATCCATCCCCACTCCAATTGATGAGCCTTCACCAGTCACATCCTCCATCCTCCTGCCATCTACAGTCCAACAAAGTTTCTGAGTACATAATTTATAAAGCATCCATATCAATTATCAAAATTAACAAGAATTCATGTTACACACAACACACAAGGTCACGTGATTCCTAACATTCATGTGTCTATGTTCTCTTCTCCCTATGTTATCTAACCTAGAGCTTTGATACCAATCTTTCACGCCCAAAAATCTGAAACATTGATCTCAAGAATCTTGAGGTGCGACCTTCGAATCCAACCCTTGAAATCGGAAACCAACCACGATTATCAAACACAAATACTAATGAGGAAGACAATAACATAAATCAAACCATTCACATAACATGCATTAGTTTATGTAACCACAACCCATATGAACATTTATTTTCAATAATCAAGGCAATAAAACTAAACACATAAGACAGTACATAAATAGAGGTCATGTACATATATGTATATATATATATATATATATATATATATATGTATATATATACATGCACTCTCATTAGAAGACATTAATAGCATAGAAGAGAATATGCATTAAGCAAATACACATTACAATTGGGCATACATCTTATCATATGAACTCCTATAACTTGAGATCAAATGCATAGATATGTATATATACGTAACCATATACACATACAAACACACACACACACACAAACACACACACACACACACACACACACAGATATATATATATATATATATA